>CAUYRT010024437.1:0-19771 GCA_963574885.1 Lepilemur ruficaudatus | reverse complement strand
CACACATTCCTTTCCTTTTCCTTAAGGTTTTTATTCTCCACTCCTTTCCTTGATTCCAAGATTTCTTTAATTCTTAAAAGATTATCATATGTCTATACATGCACGTGCCCTGGAGCTAGTGGTGCAGATTCATGCCCATTTCTATGTGCATTATGGGGCCTATAGTCATCTTACTTCCTCTCCAGTCTTTCTCTGGAACTTGTCCTGTTTCTTCCCCTCAATTCCATGACCTGGGGACTTGTTAAATAGCTGAGCTTTTAGAGAGGAATTTCCCCCTCCACATTAAAAGATGTCAGTCCTGTACTAGCCCTTTTCCTTACCTGTTGAGCCCTTATGATATGCAGGGTACTGTGCTGGCTCATAATCTAGTAGGGGAGGAAGCCACTACCTTAGATGGATTCATTTATTCATTGGACATGCTCCTGAAACATGTAACAGGGTACCTGACCTAGTCTTTGATCAGGCACAGCTTCCTTGAGGAACTGACATTCCTGTCAAATGCTCAAAGGGAACTATGGGCCCAAGCAATCCTCCTGCCTCAGCCTCCTGAGTAGCTGGGACTACAGATGTGTGCCACCATGCCCGGCTAATTTTCCTTCCTTCTTTCCTTCCTTCCTTCCTTTCTTCCTTCCTTCCTTCCTTCCTTCCTTCCTTCCTTCCTTCCTTCCGTCTTTTCTTTCTTTCTTTTCTTTTTTTTTTTGTAGAGACAGAGTCTCCCTATGTTGCCTAGACTGGTCTTGAACTCCTGGCCTCAAGTGATCCTTTCACCTCAGCCTCCCAAAGTGCTAGGATTATAGGCATGAGCTACCATGCCCAGCTAGAGCCTTTCTATATGATTTCTGTCTGCTGCAGTCAGAAATCTTTTGGTTGAAAGCGACAACAAACCCACTTAAGAAAAAAGAGGAGCCTTTATTGGCTCAGCAGCTAAAAGTGCAGGGGTCTCATCTTGCTCTCCTTTGTGTTGGCTTCATTCTTGGGCAGGCCTCTGTGAAAGGGGCCCCTGGTCTCCCTGGTCACACAGAAGCCCACAGCTGGTGTGGAAGAGAATGCGGATGAGAAAGGCTAATTGATCAAGGCTGCTTATCTTTCCACACTTCAAGACCATCAAGGTTACCTTCTTTTCAGGCAAATTCTAGATCTCTTCGGCTTAGACCCCCTGTGGGAGGGCAGGGAGCTTGGCCTTTTAGGGACTTTATGGAGGTAGAAAAGGGCACAAGTGAGGGGACTCTGTTGCAAGACTCAAAAGCTATTTGCTTTCTTAAAATAGCAAACCTACAGCCCTCTGTCTCTTTCTCTAAGGAGCTAAAATGCATTATCTGTGCTGCATCCTCAGCTTTCCAGGGGAGCAGGATCATTTGTTTTGGTAAGAGAAAAAAGAAGGGCGGGAACCCGGGAAACTCCTCCCGTCTCCCGCCCCCGCATGCTGGCCCCTGGCCCTGTTTGCTGAGCAGGCCCTGACCTGCTTGTCTTACTCGCGCTGCTTCTTCCCGCTCGGCCTCCTGCCCCTTCTCGGACCCCTCCGGATCCTGCCCAACTTCGCGGCTTCGGAACTCCTACACCGGCCCGTAGAGGGACGGCTCTTCTTCCACCTCCCACACCTCCTGGCTAGGCAGGACCAGTCAAAGAGTATCCCACCCAGGGACCCCCTTTTTTTCCCTGGGAATCAGCGTTTCCGCCTCCGGGGCGGAGACTCCTCCCCTCACCGTCCCAATTGTGTTCCCTGGAAGAGCAGCCGGAAAAGCCTCCGCCGGCTCGAGCCAGGGTAAGCCAGAAGCTGGTTTCTCCTCGCAGCCTGCGCCTTGAGCCGCAGGAACCGCCGGGCGGCCGGCACCACCTGGCCCCGGCTCCCGGCGGGCGCGGGCGCGGGCGCGGCTTCAGCACCACGGACAGCGCCCCGCCCGCGGCGCGCTCCGGCCGGTGTAGGCGAGGCAGCGAGCTATGCCCGCGGCATGGCCCGGCGCTCCGGCCCCATGGCGCTGCTCCTCAGCTTCGGCCTCCTCGGGCTGTGCTCAGGTAAGGACGATCACCAGCTAGGTTCGCCTACCCCAGCCACCGGCCCGAGACTCTGCACGCTCGGGCTCACTCCTGCTAGGCCAGAAGGTGGAAGGCAAGGATTCCCTAGAGGCGGAGGAGTCTGCTGGGGGTTAGAAGAGAGACCCTCAGGATTGCAGGGAGCACCTAGGAGACTAAACTGGGAGGGGGACATACCCGAAGGAGTAAGTAATGCAAGGAAGAGGTGGAAACAGCCAGTGGTAGTGGGAGGGTGTCGGCACACAGAGGCAGGAGGAAGGGGATCTCCCCGGGCTTTCTGGGATGGCAGGAAAGCCAACTCTGATGACACTGAGATGCCACCTGACTTTTGTGAAACATTATCCCTAGAAATCTACCTGGTTCAGCACCCCATTTCCCATCGCCTACACTGGGCAAAGTAAAGTAGGAAGGGGAGAGAACTGAACCCTCAGCCCTCTTGTAGGGTAGGACAGGAGACCTGGACGGGAAAACCTCTGCCAGGCTGATTAGGAAGGAGCTCTCTGATGGGGGGAGGGGTGTGTTAATGCAAAGTTGTAGAAAGGGGTGGAGTGTGTGGAGGGGCAGTCACCAAGGGAATGGACAACTGAATGAGCTTTCCACACCCGTGTGCCATTGCATGGGGGTGGGCTCCTGTATGTATAGAACTTGGGACTGAATATATGCCCTGACCTACAGCTTAGGCAGCCCAGCTATGCTACTCCAACCCAGTGCCTTTGGGGGTGGGGTGGGGGATGGTGTTATGATCACAGTCACATGTGGAGGCACACAGTGTTATTTGCACACATAGATGGGCACTCATTCAGGAGAAAGGGTGTGTGGTGGGATACAAATAACTTTCCCTTTCACCACCCTCCAACACACCCTTTGAACCATAAGTATTTTCTGGAGAAGCCATGGAAGCAGAAATCTCAAACCACCCTCTGAGACCTTGAAGGAAGAGCAGGCCTCCACAAATCCTTGCAGAGTGGGTTATTAGTCTGGTGGCATCCCTAGAATTCTTGATTAGTCTTCTCAGAGAAAGGCTTCTCTATGAGGGTCTTAATCTGGGGCCTCCTTGGGGGTACCTAAGCATTTGCAGTAACCTTAGGGATGGAGCAGTGGGAAGCTAGTGGTAGGGCCTGGATTATCCTACTTGCCTGGGCAGGGTGGGATCTTGGGTGGGTCTTCCCTGCCTACTTACTTCCTACCTTTCCCTTGCTCAGGGGTGTGGGGTACAGATACAGAGGAGCGGCTGGTGGAACATCTTCTGGACCCTTCCCGATACAATAAGCTTATCCGCCCAGCCACCAATGGCTCTGAGCTGGTGACAGTACAGCTCATGGTGTCACTGGCCCAGCTTATCAGTGTGGTGAGTGGGGGTCCCAGACTCTTTGCCCAGCTACTAAAGTCATCCCAGCCAGAATGTATTTATGTCTGTGCTTACTCCTCTGGTGTTTCTAAGGCTTGGGGCGGTGTGAGAGGGACCCTGGGTGGTGGCAATGGGCCCATAGGCTGGGGGCCTTCTCAGCAGCTTCTCTTCTTCCCCATAGCATGAGCGGGAGCAGATCATGACTACTAATGTCTGGCTGACCCAGGTAAGCGTTCTTCCCACCAATATCTCTGGCTTTCTCTTTTCTCCTTTTAATTAATTAATTAATTAATTTTTATTTTTTTGAGACAAAGTCTCGCTCTGTTGCCTGGGCTAGAGTGAGTGCTGTGGCGTCAGCCTAGCTCACAGCAACCTCAAACTCCTCGGCTCAAGCGATCCTCCTGCCTCAGCCTCCCGAGTAGCTGGGACTACAGGCATGCACCACCATGCCCGGCTAATTTTTTCTATATATTTTTAGTTGACCAATTAATTTCTTTCTATTTATAGTAGAGACCAGGTCTCGCTCTTGCTCGGGCTGGTTTTGAACTCCTGACCTTGAGCAATCCGCCCGCCTCGGCCTCCCAGAGTGCTAGGATTACAGGCGTGAGCCACCGCGCCCGGCCTATATTCAGTTTTATGAGTAAATCCTCTAGTTCAGTTAGAAAATGTGAATATTTTGGCATGTATTTGGGAAGAACATAGGTACACTCGTGTATGATAGAAAGAACAGGATAAAAAAGGGAAAGTATAATGAAAAGGCTTATGAAAATCTGTAAAGAAGAATAAAATCAAGAAGGAAAAAAGAGAAAAAGCATTAGTTAGAAAACTCTGGAGTCAAGTAAGTAGTATGAGGAGTTAAGCAGCAGTAAGAGTTTAATATCAGAGAACGAACATAGTGAAAGAGAAATGGCAGAATGAGGGCAAGAGAACGTAAAGACTTTCTTATCAGGCAGTGATGAGAATTCCTGAAATAAAAAGTGTGACCTAGAATGAATTGATATTTTTAGTTTAATGGTTACCCGAGAAAGATGCTGCTGACAATTGTTGAATAAAGGTCACTCAATATTTAATTTTAGAATCTTTTCTAAAAACTTCTTTCAATCTAGAATTTATTAAAAATCTAATTTTTGATGAGAGTGTGATGTGTAATTATATTACAGAATCAAATGTTTTCTGAGTCTTAACTATGCTTATTAAGGGTACATATTTAACAGGCTACTGTCAACTTTTCTTAAGCCAATCCTTGTTAGAGAACACACCCACTCATAAAAAAATTCACAACACCCTTTTCTCTTGGATATTTTAAATTCAAATAATTTTAGAGGTTATATAAAGCAGCCCATGGGTATAAAGGAAGCTATAATAGCTATAAAAATCCAAATCCCACTGGTGGTTTCCCCTCTCTGCTCTTGTAGAATGTCAAATATTTATGAGAGCCTCGGAGGGTGTCTCCCATGTACACAGAAGCATATTATATCTTACAAGGTGCAGCTGCTGTTTCCCTGTCTTCCTCTGGAGACCCACTGGAAATTTCCATGTCCTCCTGTCACCTTTGTCTCTTGTTACACTATAGGCCATGGAACCTTTGAAATGCCAAAGTTTAACTATGTTCCATTATAAAGTAGACAAACCTTCCACTTTCTCGTAATTTCTTTTACAACAGTTCAAGGGCTGATCAAGAAGCACTACTTATTCCACAGCAATATTACAGTTTTGGAAATCATTACTTTAAGTTTAGTCTTCATTTCTGCTTCCCCAGTCCCACCTCCTTGCATTTTGTCAGGTCCTTCTCTGTAAGGAAACAGCATGAATGCCAGTGGGTATTGAAATAAAAGACAGACGCTCTTGAGAACCATCAGGCTGTTTTTAGCTTCATCCCTGAGGACAGACCTTTATTCCTTGGTCAAACTTATTGAGATGTGTTCCTCCTTTTCTAAGGTTCAATCTATTCTCAGGAGGCCCATTGATACTGCAAAAAAATAAACTTTTGGCCAGTTTATTCAGCCAGTTTTCTAGCCAAGCCCAGAAGAGGTTGAAGCTGAGATATCTGCCATAGATTAAAGAAAAGTGATGATGGTGATGATAATAATAAATTTTAACTAAGTGTTTTATCTGTGCTGACAGTGTTTCAATGACATGAGTACAAAAATTTTAGAGTCAGAAAATACCTTCTAGAATTTTATGTTTTAAGCAGAAAATTATTTTTATTTTTCTTATTTCAAGCCCTTTGCTTCTGGCTAGCTTATCCATAAACTCTGTAAATGCCAAGTACACAGCACCTGTTTAGGAAATTGGCCTGGACCATTCTCCATTTTCACCCAACCCCCTTCAATGATTCTGGCTTCTCTGCCTTTCAGATTTTGGATTCGTATTCTGGCTTTCAAAACTTGCTTTCAATTTTAGCAACAATTTCACTGTTCCACGTTTGACTTAATGGTTTTCACCTTCCCACTTGGATTTTGGCACCACTTGCTCTGCTGATTTTATTCCTCCTAAATTTTTATGGAAGAAAAAACAAGTAATGATAATTCCTTCTTCTTTCAATTGTGGTTACTCAATTTCACTCCCAATGGTCTGGAAAAAGAGGGTGAGAATAGTAGTTTGCATAATAATTAAACTGCCTAATTTAGTAAGTAATATAGCTGGATTCTAGAATGGCTGTATGATTTCTCCATAGTGGTTAGATGACAAACTCCATGAAGGTAAAAACCATTCTCACTAGCTTTTTGTGTCTTCTAATGAGTCAACAGTTTACTCACAGGTAAGGCAATGTTACTCAACCTGAATTGAAGTTGATAAAAATTATTAGTGGTAAAACAAGGACTTTATACAAAATAAATGTGTATATATTATGTAATTATATATATACAGTTTATATAGTTGAATAGAGTTTATTACATATTAATAGTTTATATATAGTGTGTATATATGAGTATGTGCATCTTTTGTCTGAATTAGCTATTTCAGACTGTGCAGGGAAAATAGACTATAGCACAATAGTTGTACTCCTTTCAGCTACCTCTGTGATAGATGAGAATGGGTGGATACTAGACTGAATTGAAAGCAAAAATTGGTGTCAATTATGATGACAGTCAAGCTTTATGTTGCTGGGATTTTTGGAAGCTATTGTAATCTATTCATTCTATTTAATCACCTTAACAATTACAAATTTAGTAGCTGAGGGAGCATAAGCATCAAAAATCAGGTTTTAGAGAATTGCTCATGGCTTTGAAAATTTTTATCAGCTAAAAAAAATCAATAATTTTGAAATGTACCGCCAACTGGTGCTCAATGAAAACCATCATGGCTTGGACAAGAAGCAGAAGTGGTTTTATGCCCACGAAGCAGTCACTGTCCCATCCTTTATGTTTCTCTTTCCGGGTCGCCTTCATCTGGTCGTGTTTTCAATTTAGGAGAAATCTTTCCTCCCCTGTAAAAATGTTCCTTATACTCCTGCAATCATCTAGAGCCTGAGTATACCTTGGGCCATGTAATTAGAACTTAATCATATTAATTTTTTAATTGTCTATATTTTTACCTACTTGTTCTTCAAGGCCTGCCTCAAATATATTCTTTCTGCAAACTTCTAGCCTTTGCTTTATTTATAACCTAAGCTATGGCTATGATCAAATTTTATTATGCTTTAATCTTTAAATGAATATCGAACTTTTTCTAATTTTGGCCACCCAGAAACTGACAACCACTTCTGCTAGAAATTGCAAGATGAAGAAAATGGAGAAGAAGTAGACATTTCTTGTCTCAGCTCTCTAGCTCCTACGGAAGGTGAATATTACTTAAGTTCTGTCAACTGCATCTTTTCACCTGGGATTTAACTTTTAAATGAGTGTTACAAAATGTAAGCTCAGTTAAATGATTTGGAAGAAAAAGAGGCTAGCAATAATATAAAGGTGAGTATTGGCCAAGTGTGCTGGGATCCAATAGCAGATTATAAGGTACCAAGAGCTGTGATTCTAGAGTCAGGCATAGGCTATAAAGGCATAGTGGTAAAGAGATGAGATGCATTATTATAAACAAGCGTGTCTCTCATTTTCATTTGGCTTTGCTTTGTTTCCTGACTACTTACCAAATTTGGACTATCTTCTAGACCATGTGACTGCTCCTGTCCTTCCAATTAATTCATTTTCTGTTTAAGTTAAACAAAATTATTTATCATTATTTGTGATAAAGAAATTAACTTGATATAAGAAATTGGGTTCAGGAAATAGTTCATCAAGAAATGGGGGTAAGGAAGATTTCAAAAAAAAGATTTGTGAACTGGCCTAATTTGAGCATGAATCAATTAAAATTTTGTTAGAACAGGGACAAGCAAATCTGACATCCCTGGTATGTAGTGATGAAATATCTAATTGAGTTGTCACCTCTATTCAGCTGGAATAAAATGTCTGATGCAGTTATCACTTTAGGTTTTAAGTTGCTTCTGACCTTAGAACTACATGAAGGCATGAAGAATTCAAAAACTGTGAAATAGGATTCTGCTTTTAATAGCATTAAACACATTAGAAAAAATGACAAACATACGATACTAAATTCTTAATTCATAGCACAAACTAAAACTGAAGGATTTTCCATGACTTTGTAAGAAGAAATTCATACCTGGTTATTATGCTGAAAACACCATTTAATTCTATAAAATTCCAAATTTTAATATCAGATTCATAAACTCAACAGATATTTTAAGTGAAAATATGACATTGATCATAAATGAGTAGAGCCCTGAGAATTATGATGGAAATAAAGATTCCAAGGACTTTCAGTTCTTTGACTTTCTAACCTGTATGAACACCTATTATTGGATGAAACAGCATCTTCTCTCTTGTCATATCAGATTCTTATTTCCTTTTTTGAAGATGCTATAATTTCTTTAACTTAGCAAGTTTCTTGCAAAATACAGTACATTTTTCTTACGCTTTAGCCCTCAAGTCTGCATTTCTCGTGAATTACACGGGACCCAATATATCTCATATTTCTAATTGCAAAGTCAAACTCTTGCAGAGAATTTGTATACATTAAAATAATTGCAAAGTCTTTTTAATTTGTACCAATAGATACCTGAAAAATATCTAGGAATGGATATTAAGTGACTTTTTTTCCCTTGGGAAATAAGAATTTAATTTTAGATGGAGTGAATTTACCCTTATGTTTGGGAAATAATTCTATTTGTTCAACTGTCTGATTGTAGTTTAGATTGAAAGGGATCGTGCTAACTGAAGTTGAATGCCAAAAATGTTTTGGTAAAATTAGCAGTGATTGTCACATTTTAGTGTTCTTCAGAAGATCTTTGTTTGTTAATACATGTTCTCAGAACTCACAGAAAATCTAATTCATTAAGAATAGATTGATGATCAGAAATATGAATTTTTAAGAAGCATTTCAGAGAATTCTTGTCATATGGTTAGAGGATCGAACTTTGAGATATAGAGGTATAAATCAAAAGTTTGGAGATAGAAATGTTTAGAGAATGTGGTTTATTAGTGTTCAACCTGCACTAATGTCCCCTAATTTTTTTCCCTGTGTGTGGTTAGAAGACAGTCATTTTTATTTTGAGAAATAGAGTGTAAGAGAGTCTTAAGATTCTTTGAAAAATGCCTTGGTGACTTTTCTTTGTAAGCTGTAAATTCTGGTTAGAAATGCTTCAGATTGGACTTCATTGGAAACGAGAGGACTCTATTGTGTCAGAAATCAGGGAGGGCCATGCAGTTAGCAAATGAAAAGTGGCACATTTACCTGCATAAATGTCAGGTCCTGCATAGCCACCAGAAGAGATTCATCCAGAGATAACATTGGTTGGGACTAATTGGTAGGATCTGAAGAATAATAGAAGTTAAGAAATCCACTGAAATTTTACCTGATTTGTGTAACATGTGAATCTCAAACAAAATCAGACTGCTTTGACTCCCCATAATTAAGAGTTGCTTTGCAACATAATCCCATATTCAGATTCTCTTCAAAGAAGGGAGAGTTATTATTGAATAAGGAATTAGTAATAACATGATAAATATGTTCAGTGAGTCTTCCTCATCACTCATTCCAGAGGGAGATATTACTATTTACCAAGGTAAGTGTGTTCTAGAGTGGGCTCATTTTAAAAATTTTCCTAATTTATTTCTTACAACTTAGAACCAAGAATGCCACCGCAGAATTGTAGTATCATGGATGTTTATGAAGTCGGCTGAAACAAAGATATTTCTAAATATTGGCATGGTAGTTCAAGTGGATGCTCAAATAAATACCATGTTTATTACCACAATTTCTGCATGTATATTTGGAGCTGATATTTCAACATCATACTGTCTCCATTTGTCTTCCTCCTTTGACTATGGGATAATATCTATTGTAGTAGGAAGAGCCAAGAGGAAGCCCCTGGAGCTCTCTGTACCTAGCAAAACACCAAATAAAGATACTACTCCATTTATGAGTCAGTAGCAGCTATCAAATTGAAAGCTGCAGGCAGATAATCCCTATCCTTTTTAAATTTCTAGTTTGACCTATGTAGACAGCAGGTACATCTAATACTCCAGCAAGCAGCAGGTTACAAGGATCATTATTTATAATTGACTAGGGAAATTGAAAGGCTATAGGAAACATAATCAGTTGTTGGAAATGGAGGGGAACAGCATCCAAAACTATATTTTTACATGCGTAATGGTGTGTTCTCTATTACATTGTACAGAATTTCTAACAGCTACTTTACATAACTCTTGGATGATTATTGCCATTGTCATGTTTTACTGAGATAAGATTGTGTTGGAGAGCCTCAACCCAGGGCTGGGCATTCCATGTGTCACTCATTCAGGAAAGATACAGAACCTCAGAACAAATCCTGAAACTGAGAAGGCATTCTGAGAGAGAATTTCTGTCTTTCACTGTACATTAGGCTTGACTGCTGATGAAATGAGGTGGTATAGAAAGTATTGCATAATAGGGGAATGACAGATTTATTCACAAGAGAAGTCAAATTAGTAATTCAGCAATGTAGAGAAGTCAAATTAGTAATTCAGCAATGTCTGCCATATAGCGGACAGTATGTTCTAGATAAATGAACTATACCTGTAAACTAGAGCACAGGGTATATTATAGTTCTTTCTGTAAGTTTTTCCATTGTTATCTCTGATTCTTTATTAAAGCTATGTTTTTACTTTCCATCCATGTTTTACTGTCCCCCACGCCCACTTCCCTTTCATAAGTATAAAGCAGTAACTGTCAAATTCTCTGCCTAAAAATTCCTGGATGGTAAATTAGTAATCTGGTAACAATGGAAAATAAAATTAGGGATTGTTACTCTTGAGATTTGGAAGGAAGAGGCGGGCCAGATACTATCAGATGCTACTAAGATAGCATCTTAGTTTGATGAATTTTATAGCAATTTTTATATTCTCTTCTGACTGTCCTCACATCCCAGAAAATTTCCTTATTGGAGTGTTGATAATGAAAAGGGAGAACCATGTTTTCTTACATGGGTTATAGCATTAAGAGTCCTACAGACCTCTCTTCTCCCTCTTAACCAGCAGGACATTAGGTGATATTTACAAAATATCTCTGCTTATCAGTTAGGATTCAACCAGAGAAATAGAACCAGGAAGAAATACATATTAAGAGATTTATTACAAGAAATTGACTTACATGCTTGTGAATGCTGACAAAGGAAGTCTGAGATAGGTAGGGCAGGCTGGAACTCTCAGGCAACAGGCATGGGCTGAAGCTGCTATCTACAAGCAGAATTTCTTCTTCAGAATAGCCTCAATTCTGCTCTTAGTCTTTCAGCTGATTGCACAAAGACTACCAAGACTAGGATAATACCCTTTACTTAAAACCAATCGAGCACTGTAGAGGGGGAAGGGCATGCCTCTAACCCTCGCTTGGGTGAGGCTAAGACATAAAATGTAAACAAAATGTTTGTACCCTCATAATATCCTGAAATAAAAATTTAAAAAGTCAACTGATTATGGATTTCAATCACATCTACAAATACCTTCACAGTTAAAACCTAGGTTAGTGTTTTTATTGAAGAATGGGGAAATATAGTTTGGCCAAGTAACACACGATGCTAACCCTCACAATCCCCAATTGATTAACACTTGTTGAATCTTGGCAAAAGGTGCCATTATTTCACATTTTATGGAAATATTTTTATTGCCAAAATGAGTTGAAGGGTTTGATTGATTAAGGTTGAGAGTACTGTTTTTTTTGTTTTTTTGCCCCCATGCTATACCTTACCTTTGGGTGTAGGGAAGTATCTGTAGTTTGTAATATTTGCATCAGGGCTCATAATTACATTTTGAAGTAAAAAAGGAGACATGGCATAAGATAAGAGGTCCATGGGTTTAAATAATAGGCCTTAAGGAATTGTCCAGATATATGAATCAGATCATTTCATGACAGTGGTTTATATAACTTCTTGTGATTTAATGTGTGGGGAAAAAAATTGTCCATTATAGAAATTCATTACAGTTGTTTGAACTTGTAAAATGGTTGATTAAAGATTTCTGAGTTTTGTTTCCCCATTGTTCTCAACATAAAGGGAAACCAGTACTTACATGAAAAATGCATGGCTTTCTGTATTATAAATTTTATGTTGTGTGACTTAGCCACATCATATTCTATTAATATCTAAAGATTTCTTAGCACTGATTTCTTTGCAAATCAAGTAATAGTCATTTACACTCAATCTGACTTCCTTTACTCTTTCCATACCTAGCTTTTAAAAAGGTGGCACTGTCCTTGTTAGTGTAATGGTGAGAAAGAAATAAGGAGAAAATAAAGGTGGCACTGGAATACAGGAATATCAAGGTGTTCAATTTACACCCTGCCAGTGAAGCTTAGTGATTTCACTTAAAAGTTGATGTTCTCCGTGCCTGCAACCGTAGTTTCTAGAATGAACAAGTGATTCCTGGGCTATGTTCTGTTGAAAGTATTATCACTATATTCTCTGTAAACATTAATGTCTAAATATTCTATCTTCAGAAAGTTGATAATCAGAGGACAGGGTGAAAGGAACTTTAAAAATACTTTTGGATTTTATCCAGTTTTTACTCTTTCCACAACATTCACCCTTTTCAAATCTACAGTCATCTCTCAGCTGAGCTATAGCTTCACAAGTTATCTCCTTGCATTCCTTGAAAATGTGAATATGATTGTGCCAATACTTTTTCCAAAACCCTTTAATATCTTTCCAGGGTTCTTAGCATAAAGGCCCATATCTTCAATATAAATTTCAAAAACTTGTATGATTTGGCTTCTTTCTCCCTTTGAAGCTTTATCTTGCCAATTTCCTTTTATTTAAATTGGCCTCCCTTTAGCACTGTGTTTTCTTTTTCTTTCTTTTTTTTATTTCAGCATATTATGGGAGTACAAATGTTTAGGTAACATATATTGCCTTTGCTCTACCCAAGTCACAGCTTCAAGCATGTCTGTCCCCCAGATACTGTGCACCACACCGATTAGGTGTGAATATACCCTTCCCCTCCTCCCCTGTCCCACCTAACCAACACCTGATGAATGTTACTACTAAATGTGCATATAAGTGTTGATCAGTTAATACCAATTTGATACTGAGTACATCTGGTGCTTGTTTTTCCATTCTTGTGATACTTAGTAGAATGAGCTTCAGCTCTATTCAAGATAATACAAGAGGTGCTAGATCACCATTGAGTTTTGTGGCTGAGTAGTACTCCATAGTATACATATACCACATTTTGTTAATCCACTCATGTATTGATGGGCACTTGGGTTGTTTCCAGATCTTTGCAATTGTGAATTGTGCTGCTGTAAACATTCTAGGGCAGATGTCTTTTTTATACAATGTCTTTTTTTCCTTTGTGTAGATGCCCAGTACTGGGATTGCTGGATCAAATGGTAGTTCTACTTTTAGTTCTTCGAGGTATCTCCATATTCTTTCCACAGAAGTTGTACTAGTTTGCAGTCCCACAAGTAGTGTAGGCGTGTTGCTATCTCTCGGCATCCATGCCAACATTTATTGTTTTGGGAATTTTAGATAAAGGGAATTGTCACTGGAGTTAAGTAATATCTCATTGTGGTTTTGATTTGCATTTCCCTGATCATTAGAGATGTTGAGCATTTTTTCATATGTTTGTTGGCCATTAGTCTATCTTCTTTTGAAAAGTTTATGTCCTTTGCCAACATTTTCATAGGGTTGTTTGATTTTTTTTTTCCTGATTTTTCTGAGTTCTATATAGATTCTAGTTATTAGGACTTTATTGGATGTGTAGCATGTGAATATTTTCTCCCATCCTGTAGGTTGTCTGTCCTCATGATAGCTTCCTTGGATGTGCAGAAGCTTTTTAATTTGATCAGGTCCCATTTATTTATTCTTGTTATTTCTATGATTGCCTTTAGGGTCTTCTTCATAAATTCTTTGTCTAGGCCAATGTCTATAAGAGTTTTTCCAATTTTTTCTTCTAGAATCCTTATAGTTTCATGCCTTAGGTTTAAGTCTGTATTTTCTTTATAGTAGAGATTCATATACAAAAATCACTGTATCATAAATACTTCAAGGGCAACTATCCACATTTACACATAAGTTGCACAAGTATGTCATCTTCAGATATATCTTACTGAGTATGATGTTTTTGATTTCATCTTAATTGGTGTATCGCAGATACAAACATTGAATTAGTCATACAGCTCAGCTTATGACGTACATCTTCATTACTCCTCGAAGGCCTTCCTTCTCTTCCTTAGTTCCCCCTTCCATTTTTTTGTCCCTCTTGAAGACTACTCCAATATGTTGTTATATATCTTGAATCTGTACGTATCCTCAAATCTATATGTAAGGCTTGTTTTTTCCATGTATATGTTTATAAATTTAACATCACAATTTAAGGTAATTACCAGTTTTACTTTTTATACAAGGAAGGGTTGAATAGAAAAGCTTAAAATTAAGTCCAACTCCTTGAATTATAAGAAATATAACTTGTTTTAACTGCTGAAATCTGTGTCTGTCAACATATATACTACAGGGGCTACTCCAGGCATTGATGTTTACTTCCTACTATAATGTAAAATATATTTTATTATATATTAATTTATTTTAAATTTAAACACTTTCATTGATAAACTAAAACTTTTATGAGTCTGATCATTGATATATAATTTTCTGAATCCTACATTACATCTACCTTCTTTCAAACCATCCTTGTACTCTTCTGCCTAGAATTTAGGATTCACTACTCTTTCACAGCTTTCCTCCCTTCCACATCCCTACACTTGATTCATACCTTACGTATCCTTCAGCCTTCAGCTCAAAAATCTGCTTCCCAGGAAGTCTTTGGTGATCCTCAGACCAAATAATGTCTCTTTTATATGTGTTATCTCTAGTCTACTTTTGCTTTGCCTTTATTTTCATACTGTAATTAAATATTTAAATATGTCTGTCTTCAACTTAGAATGTAAGTTTCATTTTATCCTTAAGGCTGAATGTGATTTTTTTTTTTTTTTTTAGCTCTTAGCATGTGTTCAGTAAATATATGTTGAAGGACTTAATGAGGGAAGCACGATTTTATAGAAAGCAAGAGTCATTATTGAGTATTTTAAAGAAAAAAACTTGTCTGAAGGTAAGAAGGTATACATGCCACTAGGGCCATATTTTCTTCTGAAGTGCTTGCTTATTCAAAACTAAAATTGAAAAAAAAAATGTTGGTAAGGATCAAGTTAATATTTTCTAGATATATATGCACAAACATAGGGTGAGTCTTATATTGATTCTTATGTATACAGAACTGCTTGGAGTGGTCTAATCGCCTCTGTGATTATGGCATACAGGTGACAGATAGAGTTGTGGTCCAAGTCAATGTCAAAGTGAGTCAAGTGCATCCATGGACCTATCCTGTAGTTATTTCCTGTGTCTCAGAATGTAGAGTGGGAATAGATATTGCAGAATCTCCAATTGATTTCTTACTATATCAGTGGAGTACCATGGTAGGAAGGATCCCAGGAATTGTCACTTGCCATCCCTCATCTTTCATCTCAGCCAAATAGTAACCAAAAGCAATAATGCATCCTTGGCGGAATTGCAGAAAATACTTGCATCAGCAATGTTAAAGCTTCATGAGTAGAGATCCTTTATATATCTTCACATTACACATTTCTGGGCCTAGTGAGACAGTCAAATAACTATTGGAAAATGACTAGATAATTGTAAATTTATTTAATCAATGATAGTAGTCACAGCTACTGTTCCAGACTGGTATCAACAAAATATTGGTATGTAGCTGTTAATCTAAGAAATGATTGATATTCGGTGTAATCAGTAAAGACATCAGAAACAGTTTGCCATTATCTTTCAGGAAAAACAGTATACATTACTGTCTTAGCTTAACCTTGCATCAACTGTCATGCTCTATGTCATCACAGAGATGAAGGAAGTTTGATCATCTTATTCCTCAGAATGTCATCTTTGTCTAGTATGCTGATGACATTATGCAAATTGAACTGGTGAGCAGAAAATTGGAAATATCCTAGATACCTTAGACAAAAGAGCACCAGAACTTATAAGAAAGTTTACGGGTATGCCACATCTTTGAAAATTCTAGGAGTCCAGTTTTCTGAGCACATCGAGAGATCCCTTTTAAAGTGAAAGACAAGTTGCTTTCCCTTGAACCCCTGATTAGGTTGAAAGAAGAATAATACTTGGTGAAGTTCTCTGGATTTTAGAGACAAAAAAGGATATAATTCTCTAATCCATTTACCAGGAAGTTCATAATGCTGCCAGTTTCAGCAATGCCAGAGAAAAAAACGCTTTATATCACATCCAGGCTGTACCTTGCCACTTGGATCAGGTGATCCAGCAAACTAAACCATGCCTGGACAATCTGTAGTATATAGATACAGACTGAAACCTTCAGTGAGTCCCAATGGGAGATCACAACAAAGACTCACATGTGTCGAAATAAGGTCATGCTGTATTCTGCTGACAAAAATTTTGCATTTGGTAAATGTCTGTCTTGGTAAAAGTTCCTGTCTTTCAGTTGGACCAATGTAGAGATAGAATGCCTGAACTTGGAACATTAAGTGAATATGAAACCTAAGATATCCATTACAAAATGTGTTATCCATTCAACTAGAAAGTTGGATGTGTGGGTAAGCATTCTATTAAATGAAAATCATGTATCATGAATGCACTCAAGGAGGTCTTGGAGGTACAAGAAAGTTGTGTATAAATATGTCTCATACTCCTATGGTATCTACTTTAAACACTCTCACTCTTAAACCTAAATGTATGGCCTCATGTGGGGTTTCCTATGTCTAGTTAACAGAAGGCCCAGTTAACCATGTCTAGTCCTGGCATATAAATGACTTTGGCACTGCTGGATGTATACAGTGCTGAACCACAACCTCACTTGCAGATGGCCATGGTAAATAAAATGGAAGGTAAACTTACCAGTGAGAAGAACTTTGGACAGCAAATCTGGTTGTGTACTTTGTTTAGAACAAGAGATGGTCTGGAGTAGGGATCCTCGCAGACTCATGGAGAGTGGTTAATGGGTTGGCCAATTTTCCAGGGATTTGGAAAGAAGAAGAAAAAGTCTGATCATAACAGAGTCCTCCAGAGAGGTATTTAGAGAATAAGCACACTGTGACTATATCAATATTCCTAGAAATTCCACCTGGAGGGTTTCCAGGATGAAGAAGCTTATCAGTGATCAGGTTGAGAAGCTGACCCATTCTGTAGATGTCAGTCTACAGGCCTTTTTCAGCAGGCCACAATGGACCTTCACTGATGACATTCACTTGACATATATTGTGCTCTATCACTCAAAAGCATCTGGACTGATAGAATTATAGAAAGACCTGTTAAAGTCTCAATTACAGAGAAAGCTGCAAAGTAACAACTCCTTACATTGGTGTACCTTTCTACAGTGTATAATATATGTCTTAAAGACCAATTTAGGGTGACCTTTTCAGATTTCCAAGTTTTCAAGGGTCTGGAAATCAAGAGGTGCAAGTGCAGTGGCCTTTCCTTAAAATTACACCTAATAATGTAATAATATGATGTTTTTTTTCCTGTTCCTAGTCTTGGGCTTAGTGGGTTTGGAGGTACTAGTGCTCCAGAAAAAAGTAATTTTTCTAGAAAACACAGCCTTGAGTGTCTTCATTTAGAAGCTGAGATTGCCCACAGACAATTTTATACTTCTCATGCTATGAAATCAACATGCCTCTGAAACACTATACTGAGCAGGATGCTTGATCCATATAACCTAGAGTAATTTAGATGGCTGCATAAGGTAGCATGTAGGACCATGTATGGAAAATGGAGAATCGCTTGGGTGTAACACAGTATTCCTGTGTTCAGTAATAAAGATTAAGAAGCAGAAATAGCCTTATGAAGTTAGGTCCTATAAGGACCTGGAAATTATAGTGATAGATATTTGAGTCATCCCTTTAGAAAAGAAAAATATAAAACAATTGTTGGCAGTGTTGGCAGAGAGCAGGAGAAGATAGAATATGAAATATAAAAAGTAGGCAATGATTACTGAAGTAGGTCTTATTACCAGCTAGGAAGTAGGGACAGTAGCAACTCTGTTTTATGTTCGTTAATTTTGTTTACCCTCTTTTTATTCTGCAGATGTGTACACCAGTACTATTAGTCATTAATTTTTACTCCTATAACCATGCCCTGCTATTATATGGTGGCTGATGAGACATTCCATCTTTTCTTCCTGGGAAAATAGGCATTTCTTCATCTTAATGCATTATAGGAATGTTGTCTGGTGATGAATGCTGAGTGTCAAAAGCACTAGTGTACCCACAATTGTTACTCTCTAGTCTTTTGGCTCTGTGCCAAGAGAAGCGAATCTCTGTAGAACACAATATATGAATCCCACTTTCTCTTGATTTCTGGAAAAGGACTAACATTAATTGAAAACATGTAAAAGGAAAGAAAGATGAAGATATGACTTTCCCTTGTTATTTCATGCCCCACCGCATGGTGGGCTGTAGTTTGGGCAATGGCTATACACCTCTCCAGCTATGCCTCAAGTTCATTAGCCTCTCTTCATTGGATCTTCTGACAGTTCTGCTCAGCCCCTTGTTCTCTCAGGCCAGTGGTGAGAATGGTGGTCAGGGCTTCCCATTATTGACAGTCCTTGGGTATTTCATCATCTATTTTAGATTTATTGATTGACCCAAACTCTATGATGAGCCCTTTTATTAAATTCTGTTCATGTAGATCCTTTAAGTGTGTAATTGATTTATGCCAGTATAGTGACTGATGTAAAAAGTCT
Organism: Lepilemur ruficaudatus; assembly: GCA_963574885.1. Taxonomy (NCBI): domain Eukaryota; kingdom Metazoa; phylum Chordata; class Mammalia; order Primates; family Lepilemuridae; genus Lepilemur; species Lepilemur ruficaudatus. The sequence goes on along the minus strand of CAUYRT010024437.1, from coordinate 1,132 downwards.
TTATAATTTTTTCCAACCCTTATATTTTAAGTTTCTATAGGCAAGAGATAATTTTCAGGCAGTGTGGATATAAAATATAGCGAGGTTTTAGAAATTTATGTGGCACAGTTTAATTAATTCTATGCCCCACACTATTGATTTTAAAATGCCATCCTTTATAATGCTGCAGCTAAATAGGGTACTTTTATGTACATATGTAGTATTTAGATTTATTTTATACTGAGACATGCAAAGTAATAACCTTATAAAAAGAGGTGCATTTTTAAAAGGAAGAATAATTATATGGAAATATTGCTAAGTTGCTGAGGAACATTTATCATTGGTTAAAAAAAATAAACATTCAAAAGCCTCTACAAAGTACAAATATGACTTCCATACTTATGAAGTCATGGTCACATTATTCTTTTTCCAAGAGCATATCACAGAAACTTGTTCAGTCTCCCTTGTGACCTTGTGAAGGAGAGCAAACATGTCCCTTTGTCACCTAAAACATTTTATTCATTTCAAAATGGCCACCATGATACTATGGCTATTTTAAGCTTCCCATTGTTTGTCTAAAATAGATTGTGCTGGCAGAGCATATGTTCTGAAAATTGTTTGCTTGGTGTGCTCATTACTTCATGTCAACTTTCAGAATGGCAATTTCTAACAATTTCTAAACATTCTTTTCCCAAACAGGTCAAATGAATGATGCTATTTAAGTATGTGGTTTGTGGACTCTGGGCTGAGAGAGAGAGGGAGGCATTAGTCTGAGAGACAGGCACACCACACTTGAAGACCATCCCTGCATCATGGTATGAGCCAAGTTTTATAGAACTGTGGGGAATGAAAATCAGGGATAAGACCAACAAGTTTGCAGTTCTTGTTAAGATAAGGGGAGAACTTGGCATATAAATTACAGGGAGTTAATTGACATAGGTTGCATAAAACAGACACCATAGGTCAAACAACGGATTTCCATTTCCAACTTTTTCCTTACTCCACCTATATTCCATACTGTAGAAATAATGTCCTATAACGCAAATTTAATTATGACGCTAATTTGCTTGATGGCATCATTTACTTCTTTGTGACTTTTTATTGCTGATGGAATCAAGTTCAATTCTCATCCTAGCTCTCCCATCTTATTTTC
>CAUYRT010024436.1:0-12454 GCA_963574885.1 Lepilemur ruficaudatus | reverse complement strand
TAATCCTAGCACTCTGGGAGGCCGAGGTGGGAGGATCGCTCAAGGTCAGGAGTTCGAGACCAGCCTGAGCAAGAGCGAGACCCTGTCTCTACCAAAAATAGAAAGAAATTAATTGGCCAGCTAAAAATATATAGAAAAAGTGAGCCGGGCATGGTGGCGCATGCCTGTAGTCCCAGCTACTCGGGAGGCTAAGGCAGGAGGATCCCTTGAGCCCAGGAGTTTGAGGTTGCTGTGAGCTAGGCTGACGCCACGGCACTCTAGCCCGGGCACCATATTGAGACTCTTTCACAAAAAAAAAAAAAAAAAAAAAAAAACCACAGGGTTTTCTGGTTGCGGACAACACACAGAATTAGAGTTCAGGTTCAATCCCACTTCATAGGCGGGACACAGGCTCAGAGAGGCAGGCGCTGGGCCTGCCAGCCCTCTGTGGCCACGCCGGAGACTTGGGGGAAGGAACCCGCCGTCCAGGGCTGGGGTCTCTTGGGGTCCCCAACAGCGGCAGGAGCACAGGTTTGAGGGATGAAAAGCTTCCAAGGTGCTCGGGTCGGAGAGAGACGCTGCTGTCCCCAGGCGTCGTCTTCCTCCAAGTCTCTGTAGCCTGGGGGGTCTGGGCGCTGAGGGGCCCTCGGGGCTCTTAGTGGCACATCCGAGCGGTCATTTCTTTCTGTTAAGAGCAAGCAGGATGAGAGATAAGGCAGCCAATCACAAAAGGGGCAGCGTGGATAGCGGAAATTCATGGGAATGCAGGTAGGGGAGCACCCGCGGGCTTCCCTGAACCCCAAACTGACAACACATGCCCTAGACCAGGTGGCCGTAAACTATTTCAGAGCCAGGGAGTCAGCACTGTCGGATTTGTGGGCTACGTAGTCCCCGTCGCGATGACTCAACCATAGAGTGTAGCTCACGAGCCGCCAAAGACAACTGCTGACCTGATGCGGGAGCTGTGTGCCGATAAAACTTTATTTACAAAAACAGCAGCCAGCCCCGGAGGGCGGCAGTTTGCGGACCCTCGTATGGTTTTTGGGACACTGAAAGGAAAGTTCTGGAAAGCAGCCTGGAGAGAAAGATGAAACACTTAGACCCATCGAGCATGTGTGCTATTCATTTTAAATCCAGCACAACTTTCACTAGCAGACAAAGCCAGGAAGGGAACATATGAAAACGAAGAAGTCGTGTGAAGATGTTTCGAACCATTTTTGGAAGTTGTGAAGAACAGACTTCCAGAGATCCGAGTAAACGAGGGCGTCTCCAGCCAACGCTGGACTCCAGGATCCCGAGAGGAAACGCAGCCAGCGGACCCGCAGAGCCACGACCTTGACCTTCCCTGAGGAACAAGCCCGAGAGCCTCCTCCCACCACGAATTTCCAGCCGGAGACGCCCTGGTGGCCCTGTGACTGTGACTGCCCTAAAGCCGCTGCTGAAAGAGGCTCTGGACCCGAGAGTCCACGCAGCTCCTGGGCGGGTGACCCCTTCTGGGGAGGCTGTGGGTCCACACTGGGGCACCCACACCCCTCCGATGCTCCAGGGGCGGGTCCCAGCTGCCAGGTCCTCCAACGCCCTCTCAGATCTTCCCGCCCAGAACTGGGAGCAGCCACTACAGTGCGGATCCCTGTCACCCCATCACAAATGTGGGCCCCAATCTCTGGAAAGGACTCCGGCTTCCGGAGCTCTGGTTTTGTGAGGGAGACCTGAGGGTGAGAACAGCGTCCCTGCGTCTGTCTCCTGACAAAACCCGGAAATGGACAGGCCAGGCAGGCGCCAGAGGCTCGAACCCCCAACGCTGGCCTGCGCGTCCCTGCTGCAAGTGACACTCAGTTTTCTGGGCATCTCTGAGTTCAGGACCGTGAGGGCGGAATGAGCCAGAGCTGGGGGTCGCGTGGAGGCTGGTGAAGAACCTGTGCTCATCCGGGATCTTTTCCGGGGGGACCCGGGATCCCTCCTGTTATCCCGCCTCCTGCCCCATCAGGAAAGTCCCCGGGGCTGCGACCCAGGGAAGGAGGGTCCGAGAGCTCACCAGCGGCTCCAGCTCCTTGATGTCGATGAGGCCGAACTCCCTGACAAAGTAGTAGAAGTGCTTGTAGCAGGTGTTCACGTGCGCCTCGGAGCCCATCTGCGCGATGCGGTCGAAGTGGTGGATGTAGACGTGCACGAACACGCGGAACAGCCGCGACAGGATCTTGCGCACGGCCTGCAGGAAGTTCCTGGGGAACGGTGTGCCTGGGGACGGGCGGGAGGGGTGAGGGGAGAGGTCAGGATGGATCCTCAGCTGCCCGGAGCGCTGGGATCACAGGCTGAGCCGCCAGGCCGGCCCCACCAGGCGCTGGGGCAGCATCTACCTCGACTCTACGCACATGTTCCCAGGGAGGGAGGGACTCATTGGTAGACATTCCTCTACAGGGTGTCACAAACGAGTGTGCTGATACATGTGTGAAGAAGGTCGTGGCAGCAGTGTCTGCAGGACCCTGGGAAGGGCCAGTCCCGACAGTGGGATCCAAGAAACATCGGGTGCGATGTGGCTCTCGCCCCAGGGAAGGATCTGAACGGATGGGGGAGAAGGCGGCAGAGGGAACGAACAGGCATTCCCAGGGTTCCCACGGGCCGGGCCAGGCCCTGACCCGGGGCCTTCCCCAGTGAACTCGACCACGAACGTTCCCATTTCCACCCAGCTCCCTTCTCTGTGTTTGGGAGAATTAATCCCCGAAGCTGCACCGGCCTCAAGCACGTCGGTGCCTGTGTTTTGTCACCTTTAGGCTTCTGTGTGTGTCCATGACACAGGCCCTGGGAGACCGACTGGGGAAGGTGCATACCCCATCCGTGAGGACCCTGGGTTTCCTGCTCTGTTGCTGTGACAGGAGGCAAGGACTGAACACGAGGCGAGCTCTACTCTCCAGATGCAACCTAACAATCGTCCACACACCGATGTTTATGGGGTGTCCCTGAAAACCTCTGAAAGCCATGAGGTGCGTCGCAAACACTGGGCAGGGTGGGGAGTCCTGCCCAGGGGTGGTAATCCTGATGGACCGCTGGGTCCGTGACAGTGGTAACAAAGCCAACAGCGCCCAGCACCAGACCTGCAAGGGACTCTGGGCTTGATGCCGAAACCAGCCTTCTCCCCTAGGTTGGGGGTGAGGGTGATGGGAGCCCCCAAGAGCAAGCCAGGGTGAAGGACGAGCTCATTTTGTTTTTTGAGACTAGGTCTCGCTCTGTCGCCCACGCTGGAGTGCAGTGGTGTCATCACAGCTCCCTGCAGCCTCCAACTCCTGGGCTCAAGCGATCCTCCTGCCTCGGCCTCCTAGAGTGCTGGGATCACAGATGTGCACCACCCCGCCTGGCCAAGGAAAGGCTATTGAAAGCACCCAGCTTAGGCGAAGGAATCAGGAACGGAATCTTTGAGGGCTTCGCTGCCCACACCTGTGATGATGCCCTCACACGGTGGTGCAGACTGCAGCCCGAGGACCAAACCCGGCCTGTTGTATAAATAAAGTTTTATTGGCACAGCCGTGCCCTTGTTTACACACTGTCCACACCCGCGGTTCCTGCCAAGGTTATCCTCTACTCTTGTTGAACTGATTTTCCATGTGTGGGGAGCTGACTGGAGGTGCTCGGGGTCCTTCCTGCTCTGAAGTTCTAGGATTTGGACCCCTCAGGAGCTGGGTGGGACATCAGGGGCTCCCAGCAAGTCCAAGGTCAGAACCTCAGGGAGTGTGGGCACACAGACCCCACCCAGACCCGATCTTGGGGGTTAGGGGACCCAAGAATCCCTGTACTGAGAAAAAGCCGATTCTGCGACACCCAGTTTCCAGATGGGCATCCGAGTGCCCCCGACAGCGTCCGGCCCTGCCCACCAGGCAGACGCAGCTGAGGTCACCGCGGCGAGAACCCAGCCCGGGGTGCGCAGCTGTCAGTGTCCACAGGCTGGGACCCCAGGTCCCCCGAGCACGTCTGGGACACTTCCACCCTGTTAGGCTCCCAGGGCCGCCATGCTGACTCTGACAGTAACAGCAAGAGAGACCCCCGAACGCACCCTACGCCTGCCATCACAACTATCACAGACGCAGCGGCTTAAAACAGCACACATGTCCGCTCCCTGTTCTGGTGGCGGGGAGTCCACACCTGCGCACTGGGCCACACCCAGGTGTGGGCAGCGCCAGCCCCTCCTGGCGGCTCCAGGGAGAGCCGCCCGCAACTCACCAACGTTGGTGGGGAACAGGTCCTCGTTGTTGATCTGCACCTCGATCCAGTCCATGAGCAGGTCCATGTACCGCGGCGCGGACAGCGCTGTGGGCTTGCGGAACCTGTGCTCGTCCTGCCAGCGGTACTCGTACTTGGGGCCCCCTGACATGACCGGGCAGGACTCCTCTGTGCAGCCATCGCTGATGGTGCCGTAGATGAGGTTGACGCGGTTGAAGAAGTCCACCACGTGCACAGCCACCCAGTCGTTGAGGTCCTCGCCTGGGGGCAGCTGCACCGCCAGCCTCAGGTCCAGACCTGCGTTCAGCGACGCCTGCGCCTTCTTGTGCAGCTCGAAGCGCTGGGTGCCCGGCTCGAACTTGCGCTTGGGGCGGAACGTCTTGTCCTTGTTGAAGACTTGCTTCAGGAAGGGGTTGGACATCCTGGTGGTGCCCGCTGCCTCACCACGGTTCCTGGGAGAGGTCCTGGGGGGCTGGCTCCTGAGAGGCTCCCCCTGGAGATCTGAAACAAGAGAGGGAATAACTGTGACCTGCCCCGGTAACAGGGTTCCCTGGAAACCCTGTTTTGGAGGAGACAACGGGCCAGATTTGGAACGTTCCCCAGGACTTTCAGTTTCAAAGCGTTTCACCGGAAGGTGTCAGTTTCTCAGAGGATAAAACCTCCACGTGACAAGGCCTGGACGCCCTAGAGCAGACGGCGCCAACAGCGGGGACCCAAGTGACCCACAGTGGCTGTGCTCTTCCCTGGCCCATCCAGCCTGGCCTGGATGCTCAGAGCATGCTGGGATGCCACAGGTGACAGCAGCAGCTGAACTGTGGACTCCACAAAGGGACGTCCCTGTCCTGATGCCTGGAACCTGCGCATGTGACCTGAAGTTGAAACAGGGTCTTGAGATGAGGCCACCCTGGGTCATGTGCGTGGGCCTAAGGCCAGTGATGAGTGCCCTCACGGGGACAGAAGAGAAGAGACACGCACAGGAGGACCTCAATGATGGAGGCAGGGATCGGGATGATGTGTCCGGAAACTGTGGACACCCAGGATGGCAGCAACCCCAAAGCTGGGAGAGGCCTGGGCAGACCCTCCCTCGTGGCCTCAGGGGAGCCAGCCCTGCCCACGGCTTCTGGCATCCAGATCTGGGCGAGGGTGAAGTGCTGTTGCATCCGTGTCCTGCCTGTGTGCAAACCTCAGTCGCTGGGTCGGGGCCCCTAAACCACTGTGACCTCGTCTTCACCTAATTACATCTGCAAAGACCCTACTTCCAAACAAGGTCACTCGGTGGGTTCCAGGTGGACATGACTCTTGGGGGGATACTATTCACCCCAGTGTACCATCTAAATGAAGAAACCAGCTGGGTGCGGTGGTGGCACCTGTAGTCCCAGCTACTCGAGAGGCTGAGGCAGGAGGATTGCTTGAGCCCAGGAATTGGAGGCTGCAGTGAGCTATGATGACGCCACTGCACTCTAGCCTGGGAAACAGAGAGAGACTTTGTCTCTAAAAAAAAAACAAAGGAAAAAAACCCAAAACGAACAACTAACAAAAATAAACCTCCTCTAACGACTCTAAGTCTTGTCTGCGCCTACACAGTAGCTCGGCAGCGGCCCGCTGCTTTCCTGGACAGGGCTCTGGCTCTCCTGTACGCTCCCCCGGAGACTTCTCTGTGCTGAGCGGGGACAGTGACTGATTCAAACACACACTGGGAGGTGAGGGGACGACATGATCCCACGGCACACGGGTGACTGGCTCACACTCACAACCGGTCCCTGTGTCACCTCCCCCCATGACTGCCACTGCTAGGATGACGGCCCAGTGGCCCTGTGCCTTGTCCTCCAGAAGTTTGCAGTGGAGCAGGCCATGCCCTCCCACGACGTGCACCTGGCCGTGACAGGGGCGAGGCCCGTGTGGGGCCCGGAAGAGGAAGTGCGGAAAGGGGAAGTGTCGTGGAGCAGGGTGGGGGAGGCGGACGCCGCGCTGGCTGCGTCCGCCACAGGCCCGGCAGTGCCGCGGTGCTGGGCTCCACGCTGCCCACCCCGAGTGTAACAATAACCGTTCACAATGTTATAATAAACCACACCACTGTTTTTTGTTTGTTTTTTGCTTAAACTGCTGCAGTTAGTTTCTCTACTTGTGGCCAGTAAGTCTTGTCCTGTGCCCTTGTCTCTGGACCTAGGGCTGGGTTGGAGGAGTCTCCTGCGGCTGCTGTGACAAACTCACAAACTAGGGGCTTAAATCAACACAAATTTATCATTAGAAAGGAGGCAGAGAGACCAGGAGATGCTGTGCTGCTGGCTCTGCAGGGGGAGGAAGAGCCCCGAGCCTGAGGGTCGCGGGCAGCCGCTAGACGCTGGGAAAGGTGGAAGACGGTTCTCCCCTGGGGCCCCCAGGAGGGACAGGCCCTGCCACGCCTTGACGTCAGCCCATGAGGCCATGTCAGATTTCTGACCCCAGAACTGTGAGATGACAAATGCCGTCTTAAGCCCCTTACGTTGCAGCATTGCCAGGAGACGCACATAAGAGCAAACAGTAAGAGGCTACTCTGATATTCACGAGAGTGGCAGTCAGAACAAAGGGCAGGTCACTTGCCACTGTCTCCGGTCTCACCTGGGGGATCAGCCCTGCTGCCCACCGCCAGGCACTGCCGTTCCTCTGGGCCGTGGGTGTGGAGGGCAGACTCCGGGCAGCGGAGCTGGGAGAGCCGCTGGGGCAGAGGAACGGGACATGCCCCGTGAGAGGAGGGGACCTCTTCACCCGCACTAGAACGGTGATGACCCAGAAGGGCGGTGATCACAGTGTGAGTGAGGACTGCAGACATCAGACCCTGCCACTCGGCTGGCAGGAACGTGATGTGGTACAGCTGCTACGGCAAGCTCCTCAGGGGCTGATCAGAGACACACCTGACCTAGCAATGCCCCCCAGACCTGCATATCCACGCCCACAGCAGCGGAACGGGAAACAGCCCAAGTGTCCCTGACGGATGGACAAGGACAACGTGGCCAATCCACACACAGAACATCACTCAGCCATGAAGAGGGACGAAGCTCTGACACAGGCCACAGCGTGGGTGGACCTTGAGGACGTCATACTCAGTGGGAGATGCCAGACACAGAAGGACACGCAGTGTGAGACTCCATTTATAGGAAATGTCCAGAACAGGCAGATCCACAGAGACGGGATGTGGATTCATGGTTGCCAGGGGCTGGGGAGGGGGCGGGGAGTGATGGCTGATGGGGACAGGTGTCATTTGGGGCAATGAAAATCCTAAAATAGAATGCAGTGGTGGTTGCACAACTCTGTGAATGTTCTAGAAACACTGAATTATACACTTTAAGTGGGTGCGTTACACAGTACATGACTGATATCTCAGTAAAGCTAGTGCACACACATGTGGTGCTCAGACACCAGAAAGCACTAAAGCCGCCGTCTCGGGCTCAAGCTTAGTCAAGGACCATCTTGTTTGCTGTGAAATGTGAGCATAACCACAGAAAAGTCTACAACACAATGGTGTGGGTTGGTGGTTTATCACAGAGGGAACGAATCCCAGGTAAGGACAGCAGGAAAGCTGCTCGGGCAACCCCCGTCTGAGAAGGACACAGGTCCTCCTTGCCACGCGTGCTGACCAGAAAGGCCTGTGCTTCCCCAGAGCCACCGGGGGCCCAGGGCACTGTCCTTACTTCCTGCCACCTGGGTGAACAGTTGCTAAGCGCTTCACACTGTCCTCAAAGGAAAAGGCTGTCTCCACTTTACAGCAGAAAAACCGAGGCCCAGACAGGTCTCACTTCACCAGTGAGAAACAGAGCGGGGTTGTGTAGCTCCCGAGCTCCCCGGCAGGGCAGAGCAGGGCCCCAGGCCTCACCTACTTCCCGCTTCACTTCTGGGCCCCTTCGCTGACACTGACTTTCTAACACAACGGAAGTCACAACACAAAGAAAAACTCCACCTGCCACCGCCCGGCTGCTGATTTGGGGACCTCTCCAGTGCTAGGGCTGGGCTGGCCCCAACAATGCCACCTACTCAGGGCAGGTGGGTAGCGTCTTCCAGGGCCCTCTGAGGCCTCTGCCAACAGGGCCACCCTGGGCAGACTCCAGCCTCGGGAGGAGACCTCTGCCTGGGCCAAGCCTCGCAGAGAACGTGGCTGTCCACACGGCCACTGCTTGTCTCTTTCTGTGTCCTTACACCCATCTACCACATGCCCACCAGGATGGTTCCAGAAAACGGGGCCAGGGTGGCCAAAGGGGCTTACAAAGGTCCCACTTGCGTTTCTGTCTCCTCTAGTAAAGTGGAAGGATGGTTTTTTAAGTGGAAGTAATTATTTTCCGAAAAACTTCCTGGACGGGCAGAGTTCCCGCCACAAGCAGACAGTTTTTTATCAGAAACAAAGACATGTGGGGCAGCCAGGGCAGCCCCCGGGTGACAACCTCCCGTCATGGTCCCCCATGTCCTGCTTACCGTGCCCGGGGCTCCGTTCTCTCTGCTCCAGTCAGAGCCGTCCAGCGTCTGTGTGGGGACGATGCTGCTACGGGCTTCTCAGAATCCAATGCGAAGCCTTGTGGTTCCCCTGGTCTTCCCACGGAGGAGACGCCAATGGCCCTTGGAAACTTCTAGAGGGACAGAAGGTAAGGTAAATTCCCCTGCCCCAACTCACACTTTTTTTTCTGAAAACACGACACAGCATAGTTCCTCTAAACGACCAACTGGGCTGACCCCTCCCTGGGCGAGGTGCAACAGCAGCTCAGGCCCCACAGTCACCCACTTCCTTCCGGAGGCTTCTACATCCTGCCACTGCCTTGGGGACCGCCACCCCAGAGCGCAAAAGAGACAAGCCCTGAACTCAGAAGTCAGCTTGTTTGATCAGTGTGCAACACTGGCTCCCCTCCTGGCAGCCCCAATATTTGGCTGGAAGATGCTCAAAGCCCAGAATCTGTTCTGTGAAAAAAGGCACAGGCCAGGCATGGTGGCTCACGCCTGTAATCCCAGCACTCTGGGAGGCTGAGGTGGGAGGATCCTTGAGCTCAGGAGTTCAAGACCAGCCTGAACAAGAGCGAGACCCCGTCTCCAGTAAAAATAGAAAAATTAGCCAGGGTGGTGGCACCTATAGTCCCAGCTGCTGGGGAGGCTGAGGCAGGAGGATCACTTGAGAACAGGAGTTGGAGGCTGCAGTGAGCTATGATGACACCACTGCACTAGTGGCACTCTGGATGACAGAGCAATATCCTTTCTCAAAGAAAAAGAAAGAAAAATGACTGTGCGCAGAGCTGTCTTCCATAACCTAAATGCTTATTTTCAAACATCACAACTGCTCCTGGTGCTGGAAGGCCATCTTCAACCCTGCAGGACCCACAGGAGGACAGCTATGGCCTCCCCAAATCCCACGTGCGTGTCCTATTGTTTTGTGTACCCATCTTTCTTTTCTTTCTTTTTTTTTTTTTGAGACAGAGTCTCACTCTGTTGCCCGGGCTAGAGTGCCGTGGCGTCAGCCTAGCTCATAGCAACCTCAAACTCCTGGGCTCAAGCGATCCTCCTGCCTCAGCCTCCCGAGCAGCTGGGACTACAGGCATGCGCCACCATGCTCGGGCTAATTTTTTCTATATATTTTTAGTTGGCCAATTAATTTCTTTCTATTTTTGGTAGAGACGGTTCTTGCTCTGCTCAGCCTGGTTTCGAACTCCTGACCTTGAGCGATCCTCCCTCCCGCCTTGGCCTCCCAGAGTGCTAGGATTACAGGCGTGAGCCACCGCGCCCGGCCCTTTGTGAACCTTTATGAGAAGCGTACATCTAGTTTTCCAGTCTGGATATACAACAAAAATATAATAGTTAATTTGATAGAATCAAAAGAGAAAGGGAAGAGGTTGAGCATGGCCCCCAGAAGGCATCACGTGAAAGTCCCTGAGAAAACAAAAGTGCCACCTTTCCTGGTGGGCAGAGGGGCACACACCGCACCACAGGCGCCTGGTCCTGAAGCCGGAGTCACCTTTTCTGGTGAAGCCATTTGAGCTTCTAAATTCCAGGAAACAGGAACAGAGCTCCTCGGCTGGGGAATGTCTAAAACTTCCCAAAGTAAAAACCCCACCTCTCAGTCAGCGGCTTGGGGAATTCTCCTGAATCTCTGATCTACGAGGCCCGCGAGGTGCGAGAACAGCTCCCTGGAAGATGATTAATGGCTGAGTTTTCAAAGAACTTGGTGGCCTAGGACGTTTTTACATAAAGAACAGACCTGTTCACCTTGTTTATAGAACATGAAATGTTTACAAAGCTCGGGAACTAAAATGGCACTTTCACAGACCTCCTGACAGACTGAAATAACCCCTGATGCTTTTGCGGAGTAAGAAAGAGAGGGGAACTCAGCAGCCAATTTGCCAAAAACAGGCCCTAAAACAATATTCAGGCCGGGCGCAGTGGCTCACGCCTGTAATCCTAGCACTCTGGGAGGCCAGGTTAGAGTGCCGTGGCGTCAGCCTGGCTCACGACAACCTCAAACTCCTGGGCTCAAGCGATCCTCCTGCCTCAGCCTCCCAAGTAGCTGGGACTACAGGTATGTGCCACCATGCCCGGCTAATTTTTTTCTATATATTTTTTAGTTGGCCAATTAATTTCTTTCTATTTTTAGTAGAGACGGGGTCTCGCTCTTGCTCAGGCTAGTTTCAAACTCCTGATCTTGAGTGATCCTCCCGCCTCAGCCTCCCAGAGCGCTGGGATTATAGGCGTGAGCCACTGTGCCCATCCCTAGACTTGCTCTTCAGTGCTAATGACAGACCCCTGACAGTTGGGGTTAAAAGCCTGGCTTCCGGAAGATCTCAGAGTGGCGACCGTGACAGGCTGGGGCTCCAGCTGCTTTCCACCCCGTCTGCAGGTGTGGGCCTGGGCAGTAAGGTCTGAGTGTTACTGTGTTGCCTCCCTAAATCTCCTCCACTTCCAAGGAAACTACCAGAGAGCCAGACACCAAACAAACAAACATCTGCCTCCCTACGCTAGAGCAGAGCTGGCCTGAAGAAGTGAATCCAGGAGAACCGAAAAAGAAAGTGAGTTAGTTTTATCTCACAGATCACCCTCCACACTGGGAGATCACTACTCGGTCCTTGAGACATCACTGGGGGCTCCAGGGCTCCAGCCTCACGGAGGCCACAGCAGCCACTCAGCTGAGTCCTAGCTCCTCTGTAAAATGGGGTTGCTCAAGCCAGATGTCAGACCATAATCCCAGCACTTGGGGAGGCCAAGGCAGGAGGATCGCTTGAGGCCAGGAGTTCAAGACCAGCCTGGGCAACAAGCAAGACCCCATCTCTACAAAATATAAAAAAATTAGCCGGGCGTGGTGGTGACCACCTGTAGTCCCAGCTACTCAGGAGGCTGAGGCAGGACAATTGCTTGAGCCCAGGAGTTGGAGGCTCCAGTGAGCTATGATGACACCACTGCACTCCAGCCTGGGCGACAGAGCAAGACCCTGTCTCTAAAAAATAAAATAAAATGGGGCTGCTCAGAGCCCTGGTGAACTCAAGATGTGCAGGAAGGAAGGAGGAAGCAGCTGGCGGTTCTGGGGTTGGCCAGGCACTGCCCACAGCCTGTGGGGGAAGCAAGTCCCAGACCAGAAAGTCCAGGTAGGCAGCGGCATGTGAGATGTGCACAAACTGCACGTGTGGCATCTCAGCATCTCCCCAACCGTCCACTTGGCATATGGGGGGGTTTACTGTATGTCAATTAAACGTAGATGAAACTGTTAAAGAAAGACGCAAAGACGGAAAAGCAACGTGCACAGAGACCACAGTCCTTCCCCTGGAACGGTCGGTCCCGCCTTGGAACTGTATGTCTGGGTCTAGCCTTCCCTGTCAGTGACCCTATAAATCACATGGTTTAACGCCATCTCGAGCACGACAGCAGCAGAAAGAGGGGCTTCTCCGGCCAGGGAGCTGGGCGGGGCCGTCCTCAGCCGCTCCTCGCCCGGGCCTGGCACATGCTCAGGGGAGGCTGTGGGGACCCGATGCTGCGTGGGTTTGGGGGGCCGGAAAGGGATTTTTTTTTTTTTTTGAGACAGAGTCTCACTCTGTTGCCCAGGCTAGAGTGCCGTGGTGTCAGCTTAGCTCACAGCAACCTCAAACTCCTGGGCTCAAGCAATCCTTCTGCCTCAGCCTCTTGAGTAGCTGGGACTACAGGCATGTGCCACCATGCCCGGCTCATTTTTTCTATATATATCTTTAGTTGGCCAATTAATTTCTTTCTTTCTATTTATAGTAGAGACGGGGTCTCACTCTTGCTCAGGCTGGTTTCGAACTCCTGA
>CAUYRT010024435.1:0-79304 GCA_963574885.1 Lepilemur ruficaudatus | reverse complement strand
CACCATGGCCGGCTAATTTTTTCTGTATATTTGTAGTTGTCCAATTAATTTCTTTCTATTTTTAGTAGAGACGGGTTCTTGTTCTTGCTCAGGCTGGTTTCGAACTCCTGACCTTGAGTGATCTGCCCGCCTCGGCCTCCCAGAATGCTAGGATTACAGGCGTGAGCCACTTCGCCTGGCCAATTCAGTGGTTTTTAATATATTCATTCACAAGGTTGCAACCAACACCACTAATTAAAGAACATTTTCATTATCCCAAAAAGAAGCACCATACTGATTAGCAATCAATTCCCTTTTTCCTCCAATTCTCCTAGCCCCTGTAAACTAATAATTTACTTTCTGTCTCTATGGATTTTCCTCTTCTGGACATTCCATATAAACAGACGCATATAATATTAGGCCCTTTGTGGCTAGCTTCTTTCACTTAGCATAATGTTTTCAAGGTTCGTGCATGTTGTAGCATGTGTCAGAACTGGATTCCTTTTTATTGACAAATAGTATTCCATTGTATGGATATACCACATTTTGTTTATCCATTCATCAGTTGATGGGCTTTTGTGTTTCCACTTTTTGGCTATTATGAATAATGCTGTTCTGAACATGTATGTACATGTTTTCTGTGAACATATGTTTTCATTTTTCTTGGGTATGTATATCTAAGAGTTAAATTACTGGATCATATGGTAACTATGTTTAATTTTTGAGGGAATACTAAACTGTTTTACATTCCCACCAGGAATGGATGAAGGTGCCATTTCTCCACATCTTAGCCAAACTTGTTATTTTTTCTTTTCTTTCTTTTTAAATTTACGTTCAGCCTTCCTAGTATGTGTGAAATGTCATCTCATTGTGGTTTTGATTTACATTTCCATAATGACTAATGATAAACATTTTTTCATGTGCTTATTAGCCATTTGTATATCTTCTTTGGTGGAATGTCTATTTAAATCCTCTGCCCATTTTTTAATTGGGTTAATTGTCTAATTGTTAAATTGTAAGAATTCTTTATATAATCTAGATACAAGTCCTTTATTATTTATATGATTGCAAATATTTTCTCCCATTCTATAAGTTGTCTTCACTTTCTTTCTTTTTTTTTTTTTGAGACAGAGTCTCTCTCTGTTGCCTGGACTAGAGTGAGTGCCGTGGCGTCAGCCTAGCTCACAGCAACCTCAAACTCCTGGTCTCAAGCAGTCCTTCTGCCTCAGTCTCCCAAGTAGCTGGGACTACAGGCATGTGCCACCATGCCCGGCTAATTTTTTCTATATATTTTTAGTTGGCAGTTAATTTCTATTTTTAAAAAGACGGTGTTTCGCTCTTGCTCAGGCTGGTTTCAAACTCCTGATCTTGAGTGATCCGCCTGCTTCGGCCTCCCAGAGTGCTAGGATCACAGCTGTGAGCCACTGCGCCCGGCCTCCTCAGTAAATTTTGTTTCACGCTTGCCTTGCCAAAAAAAAAAGATTTTTTTGGGTAGTCTGATGAGTCCCTTGCATTACGATATTAATTTTAGGAGTATCTTGTAAATTTTTACAAAAATAGGCAGTTGGAATTTTGATAAGGATTGCCCTCGAATCTATAGATTTGGGGAGCATTAAGTCTTCCAATGCATGAGCACATATCTTTCCATTTGTTTAGGTCTTTAGTTCAACAGTGTTTTATAGTTCTCAGTGGACAAGTCTTGTACTTCTTTGGTTAAATTTATTCTGAAGTATTTTATTCTTTTTAATGCTATTGTAAATTAATTATTTTCTTAATTCCATTTTCTAACTGTTCTTTGCTAGTGTATAGACATATGAACGATTTTTACACATTGACATTTTATAGCCTAAGGTTTTTAATAATTTGAATACCTTTAAGCCAGGCATGTTCTCTCCGTTTGATACGGATTCATCACTCCCTGTTATGACACATTTATCTGACTGGCCCCTGATAGGATTTTCCTCAGGTCTCCTGCTGGTTGTTCCTGAGTGTTTTATCACCCACAGATTATAAACAACCTAAATTGGCTGTAAATATTGTAGCTAGGCTGATGACATCAGGGAGAGCTGAAAAGGGAGGGAATGGCAATGAGCTATGAATGAGGAGGAATGAGTTCCTGTGAATGCAAGGAAAGAGAGGGTCTCCTCTGATACCTAGTAAAGAGGATTGGGGTTCAGTTTCAAAGGGCCCATCATGTTTATTGCTCTTAGGGATGAATGAGAGGGAATCCCCACGTGGAAGCAGTGCTGGAAAGAGTCATACTGGGGCGGCAGCTGGAGTGTCAAGATGCTGTCAAGACCAAAGCCAGGGGAGTCCGAGGTGGACCTGCTGCGCTTCCAGAGTCAATTTCTCGCAGCTGGTGCAACCCCAGCGGTACGATTGGTGAAGAAAGGAAATCGGAGAGGTGGCGATGCTAACCCAGAAGAGGCTCTGCTGCAGGACCATCGGGATGTGGTGATGCTGGACAGTGAGTACCTGTGGGGGTGAGGCTAAGAAGAGGAGAGGGTACAGCTTCAGGGGCCCCTTCCTCTTCCTGATGTGGCTGGGTTCTGCCTCATCATTATTTCAGATACTGCATAGCCTCCGTTGCAACAGCCCCATTTTATAGATAAAGAAACTGAGGCTCTTAATATTTTACAGATAAAGGCTTCATTTTACAGATAAAAGAAACTGAGCTTAAATATTTTAGCCAGGTGCAGCAGGACATGACTGTAGTTCCAGCTACTATGGAGGCTGAGGCAGGAGGATTGCATGAAGCTACAAGTTTGACCAGCCTGAGCAATATAGTGAGACCCCATCTTTAAAAAAAAAAAAAGGTTAAATATGTTCCCCAAGGTGAAACACCTTGAGCCAGCCTCCAAGGCAGCTGCCTTTCTTTGACTCCCCTCAGCCCTCAGTGTCCTCCTGGGAAAATATGAGTATACTTACATTTGGGTTTTTTAAATTCTCAGATCTCCCAGATTTTCCCCCAGCTTTGGTTCCTGCTCCCCCAAAGAGAGCCAGGCCCAGCCCTGGTTACCCTCTGCCTGAAGATGAGGACCCAGAAGAGAGGCTGAACAGGCACGATCAACACATCACTGCTGTCTTGACTAAGATTATTGTGCGTCTCTCCCTGGCTGAGTGGGCCAAGGCATCCTAGGGCAGTAAGGATATTGGGGGGTGGGTAAGGGTGAGCCTTATGAGTGGAGGGTGCTTCAGAAAGTAGACTTCCCCACTGCAGTCAGGTTGGGAGTTGGGTTAGAATCACTGTGCCCTAAAGTGAGATGAGTTTATGTCCCCCCTGAGTGAGGTTCTAGTCTTGTACAACAAGGGCTAGTGGCATAGAGTCTAGCTTGGGGAAGTCTCTCCATCGTCCTTCACTACTTTGTGCTTTGTTGCTATAGGAACGAGATACAAGTTCAGTGGCCGTGAATCTGCCTGTGCCCAGTGGCGTTGCTTTCCCCCCTGTATTCCATCGCTCACAGGAGAGACAGGTGGGCAAGGGTAAGCTTAGGCAGTGCTTGGGAGACAGGTGAGTCTCATAGTACATCTCCTGGTAGTTTTAATAATGATAAGCAATTCTATTTATAAAGCAGTACCATACTAAGCACTTCATACATATCATTTCTTTTAACCCTCATAACAAACATGTAAGGTAGGAGTGTCATGATGATACCTTGAGTATGAGGATACCTTATCCCTATTTTTCAGATGAGGAAAACTGAGAACCCTCCCCCCAGCCCCCAAGAGGTAAAAAACTTGTCCAACACCACACATCTAATAGGTAGAAGTGCCAAAGCTTCAACCCAAGTCTGTCAGATTTTAACATGTTTACTCCTATAGAGCTCTCCTTTTTCTGAGAACTAGGGTTATGATCCCTAGAGCTAAGTCCCTTTTATCTTTTTGTTCCTGAGGCCTTGGTATAATGGGGTTGAGAGGAGAGGGATAATGAGCATCAGTAACCTGGGTTTTCTTTTTGCCCCATAGGGGAAGCCAGGAGCATCTGGTAAGAGAAGCATCTTTGCCCAGGAAATTGCAGCAAGGAAGCTGTCTGAAGCCAGGATGCCATCAACTGGGGAAGTGGTGTCCAACGTGGTCCCACCAGAGGGTGAGCTGGGGTTGAAGAGATGTGGGCTTGGCCTTTTTCTTTCTTTTTTTTTTTTTTGAGACAGAGTCTCATTCTGTTACCCAGGGAGGAGTACAGTGGTGCAATCATAGCTCACTGCAGCCTTGAACTCCTGGAATCAAGCAATCCTCCTGCCTCAGCCTCCCTCCCAAGTAGTTGGGATTATAGGCATACACCACCACTCCCAGCTAATTTTTCTTATTTTTTGTAGAGACAGGGTCTCAGTATGTTCCCAAGGCTGATCTTGAACTCCTGGCTTCAAGCAATCCCCCCACCTCAGCCTCCCAATGTGCTGGGATTATAGGCATGAAATACTGTGCTCTGCCTTGGCCTTTTTAAAAGATATGATCATAGGTTCATTTTTGTATGTATGTCTTCCCTGTCACACATAGGAAGTGCATTGGCGCTATCTCAAGAGAAAGTAATTCTATATCCTTACTTAGGAGTACTGAGTATGTGAAGCAGGGGTCCATATCTAGGTCTTAGGTGCAGGGAGGGGTCAGGCCATTATGCCAACCTGAGAGAAAGGGTATGGGATAGAAGTGTCTGGCAGAGACTATAAAATAAAGATGTGTTAATAGTTGATCCAGGCACCGTGGCATGTGCTGGTAGTCCCAGCTACTTGGAAGGCTGAAGCAGGAGGATTACTTGAGCCCAGGAGTTTGAGGTCAGTCTGGGCAACATAGACAGACCCCATCTCTAAAAAAAAAGATACAGGCCAAGGTTCCTTTAATGATGCACCTTACTAGCAGAAGAGCTGGGGGCAGGCACTTAGCAGTAGATGGCTGTCTAGACGTCCAAGAAGAGTCAGAAACTAGGATGTGGCCAGGCATGCCAGTTTGAGCCCATGGTCCCAGCTACTTGGGAGGTTGATGTGGGAGGATTGCTTGAGGTCAGGTGTTCATGACCAGCCTAGGTGATATAGTGAGACTGTCTCTTTAAAAAAGAAAGGAAAAAAGAAAGAAACTATGATGTTTCTGAGGGAAACCTTTTCATGTAAGTCCTAGGGAAAGAGTGAGTAGAGAAGTCACCTCCCTTCCCCAGCGTGCCTGGAGTCCTGTGCCAGACCCAGTGGGGTCTCTATTCTGTTCCTGGGAAAGCTCAGGTCTATACCTGTCCCCAGGCTTAATAGGCATACAGAAAGGGCCATACGGCCCAGTTAGAGCCATGGAGGGCAGGGTAATGAAACTGATCATGCTATTCTTCCAGATGCTGTGACCTGTGAGGCACCCGCTTCTAGAGACCAGGGCTACCAGCTTCCAGGGAGCAGCCACAACTTCCAGGGCCCCAATTTGGTCACAGGGAAGGGGCTCAGGGGCCAGGAGGCTCAGCAGGAAGCCCAGACCATCCATGAAGAGAATGTAGCAAGACTGCAGGCCATGGTCCCTGAGGAGATCCTACAGGAGCAGCAGCGGTTGCTGGCTCAGCTTGGTACGGGTACTTGGCTTTGCTAGGAAGGGACTGCCACCTATTGAGGAAGACTTACTGTGAGTTCCAGGCACCGTGCTGAGTACTTTAATGTTATTATTTCATTCTATCCTTAAACTCATCCTGTGAGGTAGGCGGTATTAACCTCATATTATTAATACCTATGAAAAAAACTGAGGCCCCAAACTTTTAAGAAATTCTCTATGGATCACACAGCATATAAGGAACTCAGATTGGATTTAAACCCAGGTCTGTCTGTTCCCACAGGCCCTGCTTGTAAGCACTGTGCTATGTGTAACTGTACTACCCTGGTACAGTGGACATTATGCTTTATTACAGCTGTACGCCAGTGTAACCGCAGTCTGTTCCTTTCTGTGATGCTATACTGTGCTACACCTTTGCCAAATGCTAGGCACCCAGTCACTCTTGCCTCCCACTGTATTATCTAGCACCTATATAGAGCATACACATATTAGATATTTAGTAAATATGGGTGCATCAATAAATTAGCTGAGAGAAGTTGAGGGAAATTGTTTCCCTAAATGCCTTCTCTTTGGCTCTAGTAAACATTCATTCTGTAGCCACTTACTTTGGACCTGTGACTTGGAGCCAAGCATAGGGACAGGCATAGGAACCCAGGGCAGGGGACTGTGAGGGGTAGAGGGAAAGGAGGTGGGCAGGCCCCAATAACCTACAGGTATGAGAAGGCAGGGTCATTGAAGGGCCATAAGAAGACCCAGAGAGGCAATATTCAGCAGGTTCCAGGCCTGTAGCAGGCTAGGAACAATCTGCCCTCTCTCACTGTCCCTGCACCTTCACTTCTAGACCCCAGCTTGGTTGCCTTCTTAAGATCTCACAGCCGTACCCGAGAACAAGCAGGAAAAAAGGCCACTGAGGAGCAGAGGCCAGGAGGACCCTCTGCTCATGTCACCAAAGAAGAGCCCCTCATGTCAACTTCTGCCAGTGAGCCCAGGAAGGGAGACAAGCTGGAGCCAGGCGCCCCAGGTATGGAGGAGGGGGGACCTTCTTTTGGTGGATAATAGTAGCGGAAAATGTCCCTTCTAGGCCTGGCAAATGAGAGAAGCTTCTCTGCCCTTGGACGGCTAACATTAATCCTCATCATTGGCTTCAAATCAGTCTTCATTTGCTGATGCAAATCTTCCTGCACATGCTCCCTGTTTTCATGTCCTGTTACTGCTCCATGTCCACCTCCCCTTATAAAAGGCTGAACGGCCCCCTCCCCCAGTAAACCTCCCTGCCTTTGCTGTACCTGCCCCAGCTCTGGCTCTGTCCATCCCATAGTTCTTTCTACCTCTGATCTCAGTGTTGGGAGAAGATGGCCTGGCCAGGGTGATGGGAGAGCAAGAGTATGATGAAGGTCTTATGAACATGCCAGACCAGAAGCAGAGAGGCCAGTGGAAGCACTCATTTCCCAGAAACTAGATTATTTCATTAGTGATTAACAAAGGAAGAAATTGAATTATGACAGCCAGGAACCTCCTGCCCCCGGAGGAGCGCCAAGCCAGCTGAGTAGGTTGGGTGGGGGTGGGGGTAGGGGTGAGGAAAGAGGAGAGTGTTACAGGGGTATGTTTCTATATCCAGCCCCTGGGGCAGTATAGCTGCTTCCTCATTGTCTCCACTCCCCTACTCCTTTAAAGGGCTGGTGCTAGAGAGCGGAGAGCTATGCTTTCCCTGATCTGTGTGGTCCGCCCTTCTTCCTCTATTCTGCCTTCTCTTTCTTTCCTCCTCTCACTCCCAGCAAATCCTTGCGGTCTGCAAGGGTCTAGAGCCCAGGACTGGGTGTGTCTGCCAATATATCTGCGATATTGGCCTGGTCCCCAGGAGTTCCAGCCCCAGGGCCATGCCATTTAGCTGTAACTGAGGGTAGATGTGGCAGTTGCCTAGTGACAGTAGGGACCCCTGTGGATTAGTGGGCTGAGCCCCTTAGGGAATACTATCATGCTTCCATCTCCCCAGCTCTTGCACTACCCGTGACCCCACAGAAGGAATGGCTACACATGAACACTGTCGAAATGGAGAAGCTCCATTGGATCCAGGACCTGCCCCCACTCCGGCAGCAGCAGACACAGGAGGTGAGGAGAGCCAGCTGGCCTACAAGGGGTGGGGTGGGGTGCAAGGGGCTGCTGCTCTTAAACCCAGAGCTCAGGCCCTGCTATTCCCCTGAGCCTGAGAAACATCTCTCTTTTGCTCTTACACTCCTCTCCCATCACCCTGCCTGGCCCCCAAGGCCAGATGAGCCCCATTTCCAGGTAGAGTCAGGACCTAAGTCCTGAGAGGCCTAGAATTAAATGAGGAGTGGGTGTGGACAGGTTGCTGCTGCCCCAGCCCACGATCCTTTCTCTTCCCATCAGAGGATGCAGGCCCGATTCAGTCTACAGGGAGAGCTACTGGCCCCTGATGTGGACCTACCCACCCACCTGGGCTTGCACCACCATGGAGAGGAAGCAGAGGTGAGGCATGAGGCCCAGGGAGAACTGGGCAGCTCTTGGCAAGTGTTTTTAACAACCAGGTGGAGGCCATGAAAAGTTGCTCATGCCCACAATCCCAGCACTTTGGAAGGTTAAGGTGGGAGGATTGCTCAAGGCCAGGTGTTCAAGACCAGCCTGGGCAATATGACAAGATCCAATCTCTACAAAAAAAATAAACTATTAATATCTGGGCATAGTGGCACATGTCTGTAGTCCCAGCTACTCTGGAGACCGAAGTGGGAGTATCACTTAAGCCCAGGAGGTCAAGGATACAGCGAGCTAAATCAGGACACTACATTCTACCCTGGGCAAAAATGGCACATGGAAAAGGATCTCTGGTCAGTTGTCCATGACCTCCTGTGTGCCCTGCTCTAGTTCATGGCCGTGCTGTCCATTTAGTTCCTTAGGCTCAAAATCTTACTCCTCTCTCCCTCACATTTTGGTCAGTTGCTAGAATTGGCCTACTTTTGTTATGATGCTTCCTGCATCATGGCCTTGCTCGGTCTGCTCAATTGCCATGCCTTCCACTCTCTCCTCCGTGCTGCTCCATCCCTCACAAGGCTGCCATACAGATTTCCTCTGGCCCAGCTCAGGCTATGCCTTGTCTCAGAAAGTTTCCCGACTCCCCTCTGCTCACAGAATAAGGTCCCAGTTCCTCAGCTTGGCAAGACCATCCATTCCCCACCTGTCCCTGCTGACCCTGCCACCCTGCCTTCTTCACTCCTGCTGCCCCACTCTGCCATCTCCTCCCACACACCTCCTGTGCTCAGGGACCTTCAGGGCTCAGCTTGCTCTAGGGGATGCCTTTACCTTTTGCTCCATGCCAAGCCATAGAAGCTCTAGCCATCCACTGAGACCAGATGGCTTTTGCAGGTCCCCCTCGCTCTTTCTTCTGTCCACTAGTTGCAAATTAAACGTCGATTACTATATTCCTCCCGTCTGCCGTATGCCACGGTTACTTGTGTGCAAGTCCCATCTCCTTTACCAGTGCGAGGCTCCATGGAGAGCAGTGGCAAGAGATACCACTTACTCATCTTTGTCTTTCCTTTGACATTTTGCTGGGTATGTTTTGGGCACTGCTTTGCATCTTCACTCCTAACTTCCTGTCCCTGCCCCAGAGAGCAGGGTACTCCCTACAGGAGCTGTTCCACCTGACCCGCAGCCAGGTGTCCCAGCAGAGAGCACTAGCACTGCATGTGTTGGCCCAGGTCATCAGCAGGGTGAGTGGACTGCTGGCCTGGTCCTGCCCGTCCCCACCCCCTTGCTCCACAACCTTAGACGTCCCCTCTTCCTGCCCTTTTCATTCTGGCTCACCAGCCAGATATGTGTTTTTAACAACCCAGGGTCATTCGTGGGCAAATGAAGGGTTAGAGTGAAGACTATATAACTTCAGCATCTTCAGCAAGGTTTTATCCTCCTGCCCCCAAGGCCCAGGCTGGTGAGTTTGGGGACCGGCTCATGGGCAGTGTCTTGCGCCTCCTTTTGGACGCTGGTTTCCTCTTCTTGCTGCGCTTCTCCCTGGATGACAGAGTGGATGGGGTCATCGCAGCCGCCATCCGGGCTCTTCGAGCTCTGCTGGTGGCTCCTGGAGATGAGGTATGCCACGGGGATAGGACTGGTGCTTGGAGGCGTCAGGGTTCCCACACCTCATGCTGGGCGTGCCTTGCAAGCAGAACATAGAACGGGAGTGAGCAGGTATCACCCTCTTCTCCTAACGGCCCCAAAGTCCAGGAGCCTTGCCTTTCTGCTCTTTGGGGGGGCTTCCATGCTCTACTCCTGGGCCCACTTCCTCACCCCTTTCTCTTCTTCCCACCCCTATTCCTTTTCCTTTGGCAGGAGCTCCTTGACAGCACCTTCTCTTGGTACCATGGAGCTTTGATGTTCCCTCTGATGCCCAGCCAGGAGGACAAGGAGGATGAGGATGAAGATGAAGATGAAGAACCCCCGGCAGAAAAGACAAAAAGGAAGAGCCCTGAGGAAGGAAGCCGGCCTGCACCTGACCTGGCCCGACATGATGTCATCAAGGTAAAGGAAAAGCATCTTTCCCATCCCGTGACCTAGAGGGCAAGCACACACTGGGTAAGAGGTGTTATTAGGGCCTAGCCTAGCTGTGTTTGGCGGTGGGTTTATCTCTCTGACCCCCAGGGGCTCCTGGCTACCAACCTGCTGCCTCGGCTGCGCTTTGTGCTAGAGGTCACCTGCCCAGGACCTGCTGTGGTCCTTGACATCCTGGCCGTGCTCATCCGCCTGGCCCGGCATTCCCTGGAGTCAGCCATGAGGGTGAGAAAAAGAAGGGGACAGGGAATGGGCAAAGAGCCCGGCTAGGCCTGGTCAAGACAGCCTCCCTACCTCCCCTTTTCCTCCCATCTCCCATAGGTCTTGGAGTGCCCTCGGCTGATAGAGACCATAGTTGGAGAGTTCTTGCCCACCAGCTGGTCCCCCATGGGGGTAGGGCCTACCCCCAGTCTACACAAAGTACCCTGTGCTACTGCCATGAAACTACTTCGTGTCCTGGCCTCGGCTGGTAGGAATATTGCTGCCCGGCTGGTGAGCAGGACACAGGACAAGGGATGAGGGGTCTTGGTACAGGGCTGGGTTGGTAGCTAAACATGGCCCCTGAAGTCGGGGTGACCAGCTCTTGACATCTTCGTCTTCCTCTCTGGTTCAGTTGCCTAGAAATACAACAGAAACCACCAGGCAGGAACCTAGTCAGCTGGAGCCTGGTGTGTCCTGTAGGCCTACTCTGGTCTCATGACGTGAGGGGAGGGCTCCCCCTCCCCAGACCCAGATCACAAGAGCTACATATGGATAGGTGCTCATCACCCTTAGCCAACCAGCCCTAGAGAAGGTGCCCAGCAAGTGCTTGCTAAAGAGAGGGAGGGGTGGATGAGGTAGTTTCTCCCCTGCCCAGAGTTATGATCCTGTGGCCCAGAATGGCCGAACAAGGCCAAGTTGAGCCAGTCTCTCAGTCCAGCTGAGAGTAGGTGGACTTGGACTCCCAGCAGACCCTCATCCCCATACTCTGCCCACCCCCAGTTGAGCAGCTTTGACCTCCGGAGCCGCCTGTGCCGCTTCATAGCTGAGGCTCCCCAAGAATTGGCCTTGCCCCCAGAGGAAGCTGAGACGCTGAGCACTGAGGCCCTCCGTCTGTGGGCTGTGGCCACCTCCTATGGCCAGGGTGGTGACCTTTACAGGTGAGGAGAGGCAGCAGTAGGCTCCCTTGTAGATCCCTCCATTTCTGCACTTCTGGCCAAATCAATACCTCAGTCTTGCTCAAGGTCCCATGCCTGGGGGGAGGCTTAGAGTGAGGAAGGGATCTGCTGGGTGTGAAAAGGCTTGGGAGTCAGGACCAGCCAGAGAAGAGCAGAACAAACCTGCGCTAACCACAGTCTGCAAAAGCATTGGTATCTTGGTGAACTCAGATTTAAATTCTCTGTTGGGGGCAGCTGTGAAGGACTACATCCTTTCTGTTCCTCAGGGCCCAAGAGTTCCTCAACCCTGGGGCCTTCTCCCTCTTGATCCTCCTTCACTGGACTGCAAACCCCTGAGGCAGGGCTATGCCTGTGTGTCATTTCTCCATCTGCATTCATGCAGTGGAAGTTAGTCATCGTTCTTCCCCAGGGAGCTCTACCCAGTGCTGATGCGGGCCTTGCAGGCCATGCCACAGGAGCTCAGCACCCACCCGCCTCAGCCCCTGTCCGTGCAGCGGATAGCCTCACTGCTCACGCTCCTCACCCAGTTGACCCTGGCAGCTGGCAGCACCCGCCCTGAACGCATCAGGTAGGTTAAAGCCCTAAGCCTGCCAGTAGGGACATCTTGCCGGCATCTGCCAGAATGCTTCTCCCTAGGGAGAGAGTGGCTATTGCTTAGAGGGGTATGAGGCAGCCAGATCCTCACTGTGGCCCCTTTTGGCACTTCTGTAGTGACTTTGCTGAGGCCAGCCTATCGGCCACCCCTTCCTTGATCACTTGGACGCAGGTGTCTGGGCTCCAGCCTCTTGTGGAGCCATGTCTAAGGCAGACCTTGAAGTTGCTGCCCAGATTTGAGAAGTGGAGTGCCCTGAGCCCAGTGCCCACTGCCTGCCTGTTGTTCCTGAGTGCCTACTACCAGGCCTGGAGCCAGCAAGTGAGTGTCACCTGCCTGCCTTCCACCGTGCCCCTGTGCGGGCCTCCAACCACATTCCACCCACTTGCTTCCTTTCTGTTTCCACCCCTCCACTCCTATTCCCCATTTCCTACCATCTACCTTTTAACTCTTGCCTTTCCTCCTATTTCCACCTCTATGTCCCAGTGGGGTTTCCCCGTGGCCAGTTCGTTGGAACCAGAGAACCCAAGCAACAGCTGAGCCTTCCTGTAGCCTTTATGCTCTCTGTGCATCCCTAGCCTTTGGGTGCCGGAGAAGCCTCAGGGCCTTCTCTCCCTTTGGAAAGGTCAGCCTGCAGAAGCCTCCAAATGTACTCTTTTGGGTCCTTGGGATGGTGGAGTTGGCCTAGGTACACAGGGTAAGACAGTGGGTGTCCTGGGCCATCAGTTCAGTGAACCCCATGGTCCCCCAGCCAAGCTTGTGCCCAGAGGATTGGCTTCAGGACATGGAGCGCCTGTCGGAGGAGCTGTTGCTGCCACTGCTGAATCAGCCCACTCTGGGCAGCCTGTGGGAGTCCCTTAGGTATGTGCCGTGTATGGGTAGTTAGGGGGAGGTGGAAGAGGAGGTACTTTCTCTTCTCGGGATTCCTAGGTCCAGCTCCCTGTCCGTCCCAGGGTGCAGCACGGCAGCCTCAGGGAACCTGAATCCCCAGCAGGTAGCAGTGCGCGGGGCTCCAAGGAGTGTGGCCACTGACCTGCATAGCCAGGCCTCTGCTGCTGTTGGTCACAGACCAAGCAGCTCTTTTCCAGCCTGGCACATGTCAGGCCAGAGCCCCCCTCCAATTCTCTGTTTTGCCTGCAGGCACTGCTCCCCTCTCTGTAACCCGCTGTCCTGTGCTCCGGCCCCTGAAGCTCCCCCCAGCCTCGCGTCACTGGGCTGTGCAGGAGGCTGCCCCCCTCTCAGTCTGGCTGGCTCAGCCTCACCCTTCCCATTCCTCACTGCCCTCCTCTCACTTTGTAATACACTGGCCCGGATCCACAAGGGGCTGTGTGGCCAGGTAAGCCTGGGTGTCTGGTTAGGGGCCAGGGAGGAGGCCATGGCGGCAGGAGTCAGAAAGAAACGGGAGGGTGTTCCATGGGGAAGGGAGGCCTCTTCTGCCAGCACCCATTTCTCTGAGTTTGGCTAGGAGGGGACAGCCACTTGGCAAGGCCCAGAAGGCATCAGAGTCAATTTCTACATCTGAACAAAACTGTTTTTCCTCAGCTGGCAGTCATATTGGCTGCCCCTGGACTCCAGAACTACTTCCTCCAGTGTGTGGCTCCTGGGGCTGCCCCACACCTCACACCCTTCTCTGCGTGGGCCCTGCGCCACGAGTACCACCTGCAGTACCTGGCCCTCGCCCTGGCCCAGAAAACGGTGGGTTCCCCTGTCTGACAGGTTCTGCCTCCTGCCCCAAGATCTCCTCCTGCTTCTTGGAACCTTCACTGCTTCTGCCAGGGCATGCAGCTCCTACTTTCCTCCAGACGTGCCCTGGATCTGTGCCCCTCAGCCTGGCTTGTGTCCTCTTCCTCACTTCCCGCTGCTTTGTCCCCTCCCCTCCGCACTCCCCCGCACTAAACAGCTCCCAGCTTTTCTGCCCACAGGCAACTGTCCAGCCACTGCCTGCCGCCAGTGCTGCCCTCCATCATGGTATGGCCTTGTCCCTGCTGAGCCGGCTGCTGCCCGGAAGCGAGTACCTCGCCCACGAGCTGCTGTTGAGTTATGTGTTCCGGCTGGAGTTCCTCCCGTAAGTCCAGGGTTACTGGCACCAACTCTGCCCTGTGGAGGCTGCTGCGGTTGTTAACTGAGCAGCCCTGCATTTGGAGCCAGCAGAGCTAGATTTAATTCTCTTTCTTCCGTGGATTGCACGTTTAACCCGTGTGGGCTTCTGTTGCCTCATTAGTAAAGTGGGAATGAGGCTCACCACACCAGAGAATGATTGTGAGACTTCAGGGTGACCATATGGCTAAAAAGTGGTATATAAACTAGCTATATGCATGTACTAGCTGGCAGTTATTGAGTGTTTACTCTGTGTCTGGTACTCCCTTACGTATTCATCTGTATTTTAAGTGTTTTATATGGGCCATGACATAGATACTATTATTTGTATATTACTGTGAGGAAACTGAGGCACAGAGAAGTTATGTAAACTTACACCTGTGCAGCTGGCTCTGGTGTTCATGCTCTTAATTGCTCTACAGCACTGCATGGGAGGTGGTTAGGGGAGCAGGGAGGCACAGGATTGGGCTTAGGAGCTTCTGGGAAGCCCTAAAGAGGTGGCACGGTCTCCAGTTGCTCTGGTTCCAACCTTTGTTTTGGCTTTTGCATCCCATTACAGAGAAAGAGCATCAGGGGGTCCGGAGGCAGCCGACTTCTCTGACCAACTCTCCTTAGGGAGCAGCAGGGAGCCTCGGTGTGGACGAGGCACTCTACTAGCTCAGGCCTGCCAGGACCTCCCAAGCATCCGCAGCTGCTACCTGAGCCACTGCTTGCCAGCCCGAGCCAGCCTGCTGGCCTCCCAGGCTTTGCACCGAGGGGAGCTACAGCAAGTCCCAACCCTGCTGCTGCCTGAGCCTAAGGAGCCATTGCTGCCCACCGACTGGCCCTTCCTGCCATTGATTCATCTCTACCACCAGGCTTCAGATACCCCCTCAGGGCTTCCTCCCACTGACACTGTGGGGACAGCCATGCGGGTCCTGCAGTGGGTGCTGGTTTTGGAGAGCTGGCGCCCCCAGGCCCTCTGGGCTGTGCCTCCTGCTGCCCGCCTGGCACGGCTCATGTGTGTGTTCCTGGTGGACAGTGACCTGTTCCGGGAGTCCCCAATACAGCATCTGGTGGCAGCCCTCCTATCCCAGCTCTGTCAGCCTCAAGTCCTGCCAAGCCTCAATCTGGACTGTCCACTTCCTGGCCTGACATCTTTCCCTGACCTCTACGCCAACTTCCTGGATCATTTTGAGGCTGTCTCTTTTGGGGACCACCTCTTTGGGGCTCTAGTCCTTCTTCCCCTGCAGCGTCGGTTCAGTGTTACCTTGCGCCTTGCCCTGTTTGGGGAACACGTGGGAGCCTTGCGATCTCTGAGCCTGCCTCTGACCCAGGTACTTCCTCAGCCCAGCAGGGCCTGCCAGGGGTGCCCTGTATTGGCCCTACGGGCAGTCCTCAACAGGAGCTTTAGCGGGCCTCAGGTTCCTCACCTTACCTCCTCTGAGCTTTGAGGGGATTGAGAGACTCCATGAAAAGGGTTTAACATGGTATCTGACATATAGTAGGTATTCGTTATTAACAAGGTATGGCTTTCTCAGAAGGGCCGCAATATAGGGAAGAAGAGATTTCCTAAAAACCAAAATAGCTCTGAATTGTTCAGATTCTAGGTATTAAGTCAGGATTCAGAAAAGGGAAAGATCAAAGTAGGCTTACCATAAGGAGTACGGTTTGTGTAAGAAGTAGGGATTGACCTGGGCACTGAAGGTTGGGTAGAATTTGAATTGCTGAAGAGGTAGAAGGGTAAGGTCTTCCCAGTAGAACAACATAAGCAAAAGCTCAGTGGCAGAAAGGAGCATGACAAAAGATAGGAGGGAGAAGAGAGTTCTGTTGGGAACTTGTTGGAAACAAGGCTAAAAATAAGAAGCAAAGTGTTAGAGGGCTGGAGCACAGGAGTTTGAGGTTGTGATGAGCTATGATGATGCCACTGCACTCTAGCTGGAGTGACAGAACAAGACTCTAAAAAAAAAAAAAAAAATTATTAGGCCGGGCACGGTGGCTCACGCCTGTAATCCTAGCACTCTGGGAGGCCGAGGCGGGTGGATTGCTCAAGGTCAGGAGTTCGAAACCAGCCTGAGCAAGATCGAGACCCCGTCTCTACTATAAATAGAAAGAAATTAATTGGCCAACTAAGATATATAGAGAAAAAATTAGCTGGGCATGGTGGCTCATGCCTGTAGTCCCAGCTACTCGGGAGGCTGAGGCAGAAGGATTGCTTGAGCCCGGGAGTCTGAGGTTGCTGTGAGCTAGGCTGATGCCATGGCACTCTAGCCCGGGCAACAGAGTGAGACTGTCTCAAAAAAAAAAAAAAAATTATTATTATATAATATAATCCATTGTGTAGATGCACCCCAATTTTTTCAGAACCTCTTGTTGGCCGTTTAGATTGTTGCAGATTTTTTGCTATTTTAAGTAACACTGTGATAAACAGCATTGGACATAAACTTTGTCTGTGTTTCTCTTGTAATCATTTCTCTGTGAAGTTAAGAATAACTTTTTAGAAAGAGAATTAACCTGCCCAAAGAACATGAACTTTTGAGAAGTTTGTTAATAATGGAGCAGTTGAATATGACATTTTGAAAGTTTTGATTTTAAAGTATTAAGTGGTGGTAGGCAGTAGACATTCACAACTGCTTCTCAGTTCCCAGTTTCCCTGCTTTCTGCTCTTTAGTCTTTAGCCTTGATCCTTGTGTTAGAGAAGGATTGATGTTTGTCTGAGACCTGATCTCTGTCCTTATGATTTGGTTTCATGTGACTCTCAATCATCCACCTTGTAGTCCAGTGATATACATTCCCACCCTCCCCCTGAGCATGTCTCATTTCCCCGTTACAGTTGCCTGTGTCCCTGGAGTGCTACACGGGGCCTCCTGAAGACAACCTGGACCTCCTTCAGCTCTACTTCCGGGCCCTGGTTACTGGTGCACTCCGTCCACATTGGTGCCCTGTGCTCTACGTTGTGGCTGTGGCTCATGTCAATAGCTTCATCTTCTCCCAGGACCCAAAGAGCTCAGTAAGTTACATCCCCATCTTCAGAGGGAGGAAGGGAACTAGCAATTGAGCTGTGCCTGGGCCAGCTGGGGAAGAGCTAAGGGTCAGGTGAGGCCCTGGGGCGAGGTGGGGGGTCCTAGCCCTTGGCTCAGTGCCACCTCTCCCCGTTTTGTGTCTAGGATGAGGTAAAGGTGGCCCGTAGGAGTATGCTGCAGAAAACCTGGCTGCTGGCAGATGAGGTAGGGTCGGGGCCATTAGGAGGGTGGGAGATTAGAAGGTCTTGGGGGACAGAGACCTCAGCAGCATCTCACTACTCACTTCATAAAGTTTCTTCCCTCTCTGCAGGGTCTCCGGCAGCATCTCCTCCACTATAAGCTTCCCAATTCTACCCTTCTAGAGGGCTTTGAGCTGTATTCTCAGTTGCCCCCTCTGCGTCAGCAGTACCTCCAGAGAGTGACATTAACAGTGCTCCAAAATGGGGTGTCAGAGACCTAGTATAGTTGCTATGTTCTCCTGTATCCATCTTGCCAACAGACGTCTGGCCAGACAGAAGGGTATTATGTCCTAAGGGCAGGCAGGAGACAAAGGAGCAGAATGCTTGCCCTCCTAGGAGTAGGTAGTTTGAGCTTTTTTGGAGCAGAATGAACCCTACCATTACATCCTAATATCTAGAGCTCAGGATCTGGGGCTTTTCAGGGCCTGAGCTGGGAGTAACAGGTGACTTACTTATTTACCCTCTCTTTGGGAACAGGACAATCTAAGTACACCTCTCCTTACCTACTCCCAGCCCCTGCCCTAGGCTGAAGTATATGAATGCTATAGCTGTGCATTGAAATAAAACTTTTTAAAATCTACTGGGTATCTTTTTTTTTTCCCCCTTCCTTTTTTTTAATTTTATTTTTTTAAAAACATAGAGACAGAGTCTCACTCTTGCTCAGGCTGGTCTCGAACTCCTGAGCTCAAGCAGTCTCCCTGCCTCGTCTTCCCAGAGTGCTGGGATTATAGGCATGAGCTGTTGTGCCCAGCCTCTACTGGGTATCTGATTTGGACTGATTTCACTCATGCTAGTTTGGGGTTGGTGTCAAGGGGTGGGTTATCCCAGGGGAGGAGAGAGATAGAAGAATCATGAGTGGGAGGTAAAAACTGAGTCCACGTCAGGGGACAACAAAAATATGGGTCCTTCTGGGCATGGTGGTGCCTACCTTAGTCCCAGCTAGTCGGAAGGTTGAGGAGGGAGGATCATTTGAGTCCAGGAGTTAGAATTCAGCCTGGGAAACATAGTGAGATCCCCAAAAAGACACCTCTAAAAAGAATGTGGGTCCTATTTCCTGGATGTCTCCAGGCCAGGACAACACTTGTGGGAATGGGGGTACTTCTGGAAGAACTCTCTCAGTAGTCCACTAGGAGTATATGTGTCCATAATGAGTTCACCATCTAGTCTCCTTGTGGTTCCCTATTTCCATCAACTGGTATTACCAGCCACAAAGAAGCCAACAGTCAGACAGCTGTAGTAGCTGTCCTACAGCACCATTTCCACTGTGGACTTTTTTGGTGCTAGGCATGGCTAGGGAGAAGTAGATCAAAGCATAAACTCAGGCCGGGCCCAGTGGTTCTAATCCTAGCACTTTGGGAGGCTGAGGTGGGAGGATTGCTTGAGGCCAGGAATTGGAAACCAGCCTGGGCAACATTATAAGACCTCATTTCTACAAAACAAAGTTTTATTTAAACTATTAGATGGGTATGGTGGTACACGCCTGTAGTTCCAGCTATTTGGGAGACTGAGGCAGGAGGATCACTTGAGCCCAGGAATTTGAGGTTATAGTGAGCTATGATCACACCACTGCACTCTAGCCGAGATGACAGAATGAGACCCTATCTATATTAAAAAAAAAAAAAAAGAAGTCAGGCATGGTTGCTCATGCCTGTAATCCTAGCACTCTGGGAGGCCAAGGCAGGAGGATCAATTGAGGTCAGGAGTTTGAGACCAGCCTGAGCAAGAGCAAGACCCCATCTCTACTAAAAATAGAAAAATTAGCTGGGTGCATGCCTGTGGTCCCAGCTACTCGGAGGCTGAGGCAAGAGGATCAACTTGAGCCCAGGAGTTTGAGGTTGCTGTGAGCTAGGCTGACACCACAGCACTCTAGCCCAGGCAGCAGAGTGAAACTCTTGTCTCAAAAAAAAAAAAAAAAAGGAAGCCATAACTTCTGGTTCATCTCTATTTTGATAAAGTTTCTACGTTCTTTTATCTAAATTCTAACAGACTTTTATTACACTGTCACTCGCTGTATGGAATTACGTATTGTGTTTGCAGGTCATCAGGATGAGTTCAGTGTGCCAGGCCTGGCCCTGTCAGTGGGTAGAGAGAACCCACTCCCTGTAAATGGAGATGCTGAAACACAGAACTGTCTTAATAGGTTTTATTAAGCAACTACTGTATCTGCAAATACCAATGGTTCTCAAACTTATGTGACAAAAATCAACTACAGAGTGTGTTAAAACAGATTGCTGGGCCCTACCACCAGGGTTTTTGATTCAATATATCTGGGGTAAAACCCAAGAATCTGCATTTCTAACAAGTTCTCAGGTGATAGTGATGCTGTTGTCCAGAGCCAACCACATGGGGGTGGGGAGAAAGCACAAAAAAAAAAAAAACAAAACCAAGAAGAACCAACCACAAGTTGAGAAGTAGTGGCATGGCTTGCAGGGACCTTGAAAAGTAAACTCTGATCTCATAGTACAATATCTACACAGTTAACTATGGCATGGATGCCAGAGTTTTTACAAAATCACTGTTGTGTCTACACCTTTATACACAGACTTTACCAAGTAGCTATTATAACATCTTTTTTCAAGTATTTTATATTGAGCATAGGTCTCAGCCTTTCAAATTAGTCATGTTGAGCAAAAGATTTTGGACCCAAGACACAAAACCACCTGAAGGCCAAGTGGCCCTCACAGTTTCAGGGTGCCTTGTAGTTTACAGAGGCACTTCCCTTCATATCATTTTACAGGGGGTGGGGAAACTGTCTCAGATCAGTTGTGTGGCCGGTGCTACAACACCCATTGACTAGAGATGCGAGTACTAGCACTCAGATCTGACATCTGGTCCAGTCCTTTATCCCATCACAGTAAGAAGTTGTGCAGAGGTGTAACACAGTGGAATTGTATGAGCAAGGGAGGTTCAGCCTTGCGCTCACAAAGGCACTGAAAGACGTAAGTAATGTCAAGTAATGAGCCCTTCCTTGGAGCAGTTTAAAGAGTACTGCCGATGTGTGATCACAGGAGCACACCCACCACCACCATCACCGCTACCAATGAAGCGCACACAGTACTGCTCCTGTCCTGAGGAATGTAGAAGTCCATGCCTAATGTCTGGGGTGGAGCATCTCCTTTCCTACCTCAAACCCACCCCGCTCCCCGGGGCAGCCTGGGGCACACTCCACCCGATGGCTGGAGACAACAGTACCTGCGTGTGGGCTCCGCAAGGCTCCTCCCGGAAGCGTGGGGACCTCGCTGCCCTCACGCCCCGCCCTTTCCTCCTCCAGCATCCTGGGGTCTGAGGTGGGCGTGGCCAGACCGGCTTTAGTATCCAGGAGTGTCTCGCTGGCGGCTGGGCACTCCTATAAGCCTGGGCCGCAGTGGCTGGGTCTGAGCTGTCAACTTCAAGTGCTGTGGACCGAACAGGCGATGGGCAGCTTGGGCCGGCTGCTGCTGTGGCTCGGAGCCGCGGGTAAGTGCAGTCTGGCGGTCAGGAAACGGCCCAGCCTGAGGCACCTTCCTAAGCTTGGGGATGGCGGTCGCAACAGGCCATGCCCCAGTGCCTCCTCCAGAGGCCCCGGACCCTCGTGACCAAACTTCTCCCGTCCGTGCTCCTGGAGTGAGGGAGGAAAGCGCGAATCCGAGGACCCGGATCACGGAGCTGGGGAAGGAGGGACAACCCACGGGGTCTCAGCACTGCCTGGGGGTAGGGCCACCAATCTAAGTGATGCAAAGGATTGGGGTGGAGGGCTGCAGAACCGAGCTCAGTGCGCCCAGTCATTCACTAGGAAGTGCTCTCGAGGAGAGAAACTGGTAGAGGCATCAGCGGGCACCCGCTGGGCTTCTGCCACCGAAGTTGGGTTGTGGTGGGCATCCAGGTGCAAGTGAGCACTAATGCGCGGCGGGGTTGGGGTGTGGCCGCGGGCAGCAAGGGCTGCTGTTGTGGGGTTGTCTCTGAATCTCTTTACCGCTTTTATCTCCTATCCCTGCCTCCCCGTTAACATTCTGTGCCCTCTCCCTACGCTGCTGGCTCCCTGTCACTTTTCAGGCACCATTCTCTGCTCCAGTTCAGGATCCCAGGTGCTTTTTCCGTTATCCTCGCCCCTGCCAACTCCCAGCTCCTGGGACCCGAAAGTCACCGCCCCGCTTAGCGGCATGGAGCCTACCCTCCCCTTAAATCCCTCAGGTGAGTTCCTGGCTCCACCCTTCTCTTCTGCTTACCATACCCAGACCCCTTGGCCGGCCAAGGGGCTCGACGAGCCTTTTCTCCCTCTTTGCTCCCAGGCACCGAGAGGTCTTGGCAGTTCTCCACCTGCGGGGCCAGCGGCCGGCGCGGGCCCACACAAGCACAGTGTGATGGGACGTACGCGGGGAGGGGCGTGGCGGTGACCGTGGGAGCCGCCGGGCCGCTGAGAGGCGTGCAGCTGTGGCGGGCGCCAGGTTCCGGCCAGTACCTGTAAGTGCCGGGCCGGGCTAGGGGTGGGCGAGGACCCGCGATTCTGCCGTTCCACTGTCCGGGAACCGAGGCCACGTACGCACCACCTTAGGGTTTTCCGCAGCGACATCCAACCAGCGCGACCTCGAGTACCCCTCCTTGTAGCGACCCCCGGGAAGTGTGGCGGTAGAAGCCACCGAATTAGCCTGTCCCCAGGAGCCCGTTCACGCCCAGCAGAGGGCCCCGAACCAACTCGGCGCCAAAGGGTGGCTTGAGGCTCCCCCATCTCCATTAATACTCCTGAAATAAGTGTAAAATTTAATGTTGTGGTGTGCAAACCTCGTCTTCCCATCCCTTCAAAGTCTCCAAGTCCCTCCGATAAAAAGTCCTGGAGCTGCCTCTGTCGCCAACCTCTGCCTGGAGCGGCTGGCCGGAGGGCGAGGGCGGGGGACTCAACGCCGGCCTCCCGCAGGATCTCAGCCTACGGAGCCGCGGGCGGCAAAGGCGCCAGGAACCACCTGTCGCGGGCACATGGCGTCTTCGTCTCAGCGATCTTCTCCCTCAGTCGCGGGGAGCCGCTTTACATCCTCGTGGGGCAGCAGGGAGAGGACGCCTGTCCTGGAGTAAGCGGATCAGTGGGAAGGGTTAGGACGTTCCCTCTTTGATGCCCCGACACCGGTACAGCGAGGGGAGGGTCCCGGGCCCCGCCGATTCCTGCCCCTGGTGCTCGCAGGGTAGCCGGGAGAGCCAGCTTGTCTGCCTCGGAGAGTCTACGGCCGCTGAAGAGCACGCGGCGACGAACGGGACCGAAAGGGTCCCGGGGTCGCCGCGCTGGGCCGGAGGTGGTGGGGGTGGCGGGGGAGCCACCTACGTCTTCCGGGTACGTGCTCCCCTGGCGCGGGCCGCCCTCGCCCCCAGCGCTCGGCGTTGGGGTCCCAGTCCTCGTCCCAGAGGCGCGCGCACGCGCTCTGCGTACGTCCCTTGGGGTCCCTCTGTCCCTGTGCTGGGCTGGGAGCCCCTGCCCGTTTTTTGGGCCCCCGAGACGGAGCCATCGCGCAGTGCCGGTGTCCTCCCTCGACGGCTGGAGGGCGCGCCCCTCAACGCCCCGCTGGCCCCATAGTCGCGCGCCGGCGAGCTGGAGCCGCTGCTGGTGGCGGCCGGAGGCGGCGGGCGAGCCTACTTGAGGCAGCAGGACCGAGGCTGGGCTCAGGCCACCCCGGAGAAGCTGGAGAACCGCCCAGCGGCTCCCGGGAGCGGCGGGAGAGGCGGGGCGGCAGGTGAGGGCGCCCGGCCGCGGGGAGAGGCGGGCGTGCTCCCCATCCGGCTGCCAGCCATCGCACTGTGGCTTCGCAGGTGGAGGGGGCGGCTGGACGTCGCGGGCCCTTTCCCCGCAGGCCGGCCGCTCACTGCAGGAGGGGGCGGAGGGCGGCCAGGGCTGTGCGGAGGCCTGGGCTGCTCTCGCCTGGGCCGCGGCTGGCGGCTTCGGAGGCGGCGGCGGGGCCTGCACTGCGGGCGGAGGCGGCGGCGGCTACCGGGGTAGGTGCACCCCTGGGGAGGGCAGCCGGCCAGCCCTGAGGGTGAAGTGAGGTTAGAACCTTAGAAGAGGCCGGAGCCTTCTGAAGGGCTCGGTGGGAAAGGCTTTAAGTCTCATTCAGCTGCTTTTAGTAAAGGAGGTCAAATAAATTGCAAATCACATACGCGCAGATAGCCTTAGATTTTCATTTAAATCCAGGATATTTTCCATCACAACAGGTTGGAATTTAGCACGCTGAACAGGGAGGCAGAAAGGCAGGACTGGTTTAAATCAGCAGTTCTCAAAGTGTGGTTCTGGAATCTGTAGCCTCGGCACCACCTAAGTTGTTAGCAATGCCACTTCTCTTGGGTGGGGGAGCGTACTGGGGAGATGTTGGCCAAAGGATTTCACTTAGATAGGAAATTTCAGTTAGATAGGAAAAATGACTTCCAGAGATGTATCGTACAACATGGTGGCTATAGTTAATACAACGCATTTTTAGCAAGGCATGGTGGCCTCTGGTCCCAGCCACTGGTGAGGCTGAGGCAGCGAGATGGTTTGAGTCCAGGAGGCTGCAGTGAGCTGTGATTGTGCCCCCGCACTCCAGCCTGGGCAACAGACCGGACCTCCTCTTTTTTAAAAATAAAAAAAATGTATTTTTGAAAATTGCTAAGAGAATAGATTTTAGGTGTTCTCATCACAAAAAAATGATAAGTATGGACGGTAGTGCATACAATGATTGGCTTGAATTAGCCATTGCACAATGTATGCATATCTCAAAACATCATGTTAACACAATAAATATATACAATTTTTATTTTTTTAACTAAAAAGAAATGCAAATTGCCAGCCCCTCTCTAACCTACTGAATCATAAACTCTAGGGCAGAGTACCAGTGCTGTTTTAATCAGTCCTTTAGGTGATGAGTCTCTCAAGAAACAACCTTTGTGTCTGGGCTATACTGTTTATAAATACTTTGCACACACAATCTACATTCTCACAGAAATGGAATGTGTGGGTTGTGCCTCTCCCATTTTATAGCCGAGAATATGGGATGGGAGGGACTCAGACAGACAAGAGGTGTCCCAGCCAGCCTGAGCCAGGCCTTCAGGTTCTAGCTGATTACTCCCTCCCTGCCTCTCTAGCCCCTGAGCACCTACTTGTGAACAGAAGCACTTGCATCAGAACGTGCTCTGTAGAGGAGGCCACACCCACACTGGGATTTCCACTGGGAGATGCTGGCTTCCCCACTGTTCATAAGCCAGCTTCCCAGCTGTGGGGCAGCTGTGTGCCCCTTACTCCTCTCCCATCCCCATCACCCTTCCTCCCTTCCCTCACCGAACTTTTGTTCATCACTATCAATTTCCAGGGGGCAATGCCTCAGAGACTGACAACCTCTGGGCTAACGGGGAAGATGGGGTATCCTTCATACACCCCAGCAGCGAGCTCTACCTGCAGCCTCTGGCAGGTATTGGCCCCAACCCTCACCTCTCAGCCTGGCCTAGCCTTTTTCCTCAATCCCTGAACCCACTCCTGTAAGAACCACCAACTCTATGCTGGAAACCACCTAGTTTTTGCATAGCACAGGATCATTTGAGAAGTGGGCTGTCAGTTGTGATGCCATTAGGGGGCATTCTGGAGTGCTTGTCAAGTGTCTGCCTGCTATAAGTTCTATTCAAATACCCGGG
The DNA here is from genome assembly GCA_963574885.1 of Lepilemur ruficaudatus. Classification (NCBI taxonomy): domain Eukaryota; kingdom Metazoa; phylum Chordata; class Mammalia; order Primates; family Lepilemuridae; genus Lepilemur; species Lepilemur ruficaudatus. The sequence goes on along the minus strand of CAUYRT010024435.1, from coordinate 54,541 downwards.
AGCTCAATGTTCCCAGAAGAGTGTGCAGGCTTGCCAGAAGGCCCAGGCTCTCCCACCACCCTTGTATGCTTGGCACTGCTCTTTGCTCTAAAGTCCTGAGCTAGAACTAACCATGTGGCTGTAAAAGGCATGTATATCCCACCCCCACCCTACCCCGACTTCCCCCCTACCTCTCCCCAACTGCCAGATCCCCCACCCCACCCACATCCCCCACACCACACCGCACCATATCAGTTCTTTTACTGTCAGTCACAGAGAGCCATGGAGAGGTGGAGATCCGAAGGTATCTTAACTGCAGTCATTGTCCTTTGAGAGATTGCCAGTGGCAGGCAGAGCTCCAGTTGGCTGAATGCCTGTGTCCAGAGGGCATGGTGCTAGCTGTGGATAACATCACTTGCATGGGTATGTCCTACCTTTGCCCAAGGTCTGGATTCCTGGGATCACAGGCTGTGAGGGGCAGTAAGGCACTTGGAAAGATGGTATAGAGACCTACTGTGTGCCAGGCACTGTGTTGGTTGCTGGGCAGGGGATTAGAGACCCATCCGTGCACACTTTGCCTTCCAGGAGCATGTGGTCCAGTGTGGGAGGTGAGATGGATATTTAGATGTGGCTGTATAGATGTGTATCTCAAGTGACAATTGCCATGGGGGGTATGAAGTGTCTTAGAGGTTCTCAAAAAGGAGAGGTTGCTTACCCAGTGTTATATTGTGGCTAATAAAAATAAATTTAAAAAAAAGGGAGAGATTGCTTCTCTCTAGGATAACTGGGGAAGGCGTGATGGAAAGGTTAACACTTGAGCTGATGCTTGAAGCTCCGGTGAAACTTGGGGTAAAGGGACAGAGAGCACCTTCCCACTGGAGGTGTCTCTCTTTCTCCCTAGACTTGCCCACCCCTCCAGGCCCTCTGGTTCTGATGGTGGCTGTGGTGGTGACCTTGACACTGAGCCTTCTTATGGTGTGTGGGGTCCTGATTCTGGGTACGGAGCATCTAGCAGGCACAGCAGATTCAAGGCTGCTCCCTCAACTGAGCTGTGGTGGTTTTCTGTGGGGTCCCAGGGGCACATGGGGCTGGCTTCCAGACCACTACTCCCAGCAGAGCAGTGGTAGACTCCCTTGGGGTTCTAAGACAGGAAGCAGCAGGGGAGGCCTGGGGAAAACATTTACCTTAAGGGGCATCTGTAGAGATATCCTGGGCAGGGAGGCAGCATGGGCCTGATGGGAAGGCAGAGTGTGTGCCTTTGTTCTTCCCACCCCCAGTGAGCCAGAAGAAGTGGCAGGGCCTGTGGGGGATGAGGCTGCCAGGCCCTGAGCTTGAGCTGAGCAAGCTGCGAACCTCTGCCATCAGGACAGCCCCCAATCCCTATTACTGCCATGCGGGGCTTGGCCCAGCTCAATCCTGGCCTCTGCCCCCAGGGCTCACTGAGGTTTCCCCAGACAATGTCACTCTGCTCAGGTGAGTCCTCTGCTTCCATCTGAGAACCCATATACTCTGAATACACATCTCTGAGCCTGCTCCCAGCTATGGTGAATTACAGATCCCAGAGAACGGGCCCAAACTCCTTGTATAGGGGAGATGGAGGCCCGAAGAATCTTCAAAAGGGGAAGCAATTTGCTCAAGGTCAGCTCTCAGCCCCAATTCTGGAATGGGAGGGACCCTAGAATATGACTCTTTTGGAGCCCAGGAGTTGCCTCCCTCCTAGGGTGTCTGCAAGGACATAAGGGAAGACCTCATCACAGACTTCCACCCTGACTCTCACCCCACACCTGCCCTCTCTTTTGCGCTGGCTGTGTGCAAGTCCATGTCACCTTGCAGGGCTTCTACCATGCCGTGATGCCCAGGGAGCTCACATAGGGTCAGCTGGGCATGTGGGGGATGTGGAGGAGCAGGGGAGACAAAGGGAGTACCAGACTCTCTAGGACCCTTCTCCAGGCCAGCCACTCCCTTCCAACCTGTCTTCCTGCAGAGCCCTGGGCCATGGTGCCTTTGGGGAGGTGTACGAGGGACTGGTAATTGGCCTTCCTGGGGACTCCGGCCCGCTGCAGGTGGCTATCAAGGTGAGAGGGAATGGGACTTCTGGCTGGTGTAGAAGAGCAGGGCGCCAGGGAGGGGAGAGCAATTACTAGAGCCAGAATTAACCCACCCTCCTGAAGTGCCCAGGGCAGCTCAGAAACTGCGCTCTTCCTCCACCCACTACAGACCTTGCCAGAACTCTGCTCTCGTCAGGACGAGCTGGATTTCCTCATGGAGGCGCTCATCATCAGGTGCACCTGGGGCTGGGGCAGGGGCAGAAGGTGGGAGGGAGAAGCCAGAACTGCCTGCAGGAACATGCTCTCTTCACCCTGGGGCTGAGAGGTGGCAAGTCTGGGGACACAGAAGTCCTCTCCAGTTTTGTGGAGCCTAGAACGTGATTTATATCTCCCTGCTGGTGATGGGGTATGTGCACCACCCACCCAGCAAGTTTAGCCATCAGAACATTGTGCAGTGTGTGGGGCTTAGCCTCCAGGCTGCCCCTCGCCTCATTCTGCTGGAGCTGATGTCTGGAGGGGACATGAAGAGCTTCCTGAGGAATAGCCGGCCACACCTGGTGAGACCCTTTTCTCAGCTTCCCAGGCTCCTCCAAAGACCCTGTCCATATGTCCTGAGACCTGCATGGACTGACATACCTTCTGCCTGATCCAGGGCCAGCCGTCACCTCTGGTCATGCAGGACCTGCTGCAGCTGGCCCAGGACATAGCCCAGGGCTGCCACTACCTGGAGGAAAATCACTTCATCCACAGGTTGGGAGCAATCCTGGCTTGAAGGACCCCCAGCCCAACCTCCTCCTGAAAGAGCAGCCCTTCCATATAACTTTTAAGAAAATAGATCAGGAAGGGCCAGAACTTCTGCATCCTGGGAGTGATATTTTTGCTAAACTCTACAGGGACATTGCTGCCCGAAACTGCCTGCTGAGCTGCACTGGGCCCAGCCGAGTGGCCAAGATTGGGGACTTTGGGATGGCAAGAGATATCTACCGGTGTGAGGCTTGGGGATTTGGGAAGGCTGTTGCTCCAAGGGGGTTTACCAGTACCTCGGTGGTATTTAAACAATTCATCACTCCCCTCCTCCCTCCTGTAGGGCCAGTTATTACCGGAAGGGGAACCGGGCCTTGCTCCCAGTCAAGTGGATGCCCCCAGAGGCCTTCCTGGAGGGCATCTTCACATCCAAGACAGATTCCTGGTGATAACACACCCTCCATTATCCTCCTCTCCCCTGCCTTGAGGCTAATCCTATCTTTTCTGGGCCACTCTGTGTGAGGGCTTCTCTGGGCTGCCCTATGCTAAGGGTCCTCGCCTGGTTCCCCTACTTGTGATGCAGGTCTTTTGGGGTGCTGCTCTGGGAGATCTTCTCACTGGGCTACATGCCCTATCCTGGGCGCACCAACCAGGAGGTGCTGGACTTCGTCATCGAAGGGGGCCGGATGGACCCTCCTAGGGGCTGTCCAGGGCCCGTGTGAGTTTACAGTGCTGCCCGGGGAGGGAGGTCCTTTAGGATCACGGGTGGGCACAAACTCCTGCCTCTTCCCAGGTACCGCATCATGACCCAGTGTTGGCAGCACCAGCCTGAGCTCCGCCCAAGCTTTGCCAGCATTTTGGAGCGTCTTCAGTACTGCACTCAGGTGTGTCCCCTGATCCACACTATCTTGGTCTTAGGGGTCAGGCGGGAAGCCATAAGACAACTCCATGGTCCCCTGCTCCCTGACTCTCCTATTACAGGACTCTGATGTGCTAAATTCACCCCTGCCGGTGGAGCTGGGGCCCACCATGGAGGAGGAAGGGGCTTCTGAGCTGGGGAACAGATCTTTGGAGGACCCAAGATCCCCACAGCCCCAGGAACTGAGTCCAGAGGGTGTGACAAGCTGGGGAGGGAGCCCTCTTGGCCCCTGGCTGTCCTCTGGCCTCAAGCCCCTCAAATCCAGGGGCCTCCAACCTCAGAACCTTTGGAATCCCACCTATGGCTCCTGGGCCCCAAGGGGCCCTGAGGCCGAGGACTCAGGCATTGATGGTAGCAATGGCTCCTTTCTGCACTCCCCAGGCTTCTAAGTCGCTTGTAATTCCAGTAGCCTCTGTCCCCTGCAGTCTGCATGTCTGGGCCTGTCTCAGGGCTGGCCTGGCAACATTGGACTTTCCATGCAGAAAACCAACTCCAGGCCTCCTGGGGAAGGGCCAGGCCACTTCTAGCTTTTTATCTTTGGGACCAGAGGCCACCCCCCATACCCTAGGTGTCCATGAGGAGTCCTGGATTGACCTCCCCTGTGAACATCCTTCATCTGAGCAGTCCCTAACCTTGCAGATGCTTCTAATAAAAACCTCTGCTCACATCCTCCAGTGATCTGAGTGGATGTGAGGGATACCACAACTGAGGAAGAGGGGACCAGGAGGGAGGGGATGAGGCCTGAGTCATGGAGTCTTTGAGTTTTATTGGGAAGGGGAGTATTGTAGTGTAGGAGGTTAGACCAATAGGTCTAGGCCTGCTCAATAAAATTCACAATCCAGCTCCTCTGGAGAGAGTAGAGCCTCCTCAGAAGAGCTGGGCTGAGGAAGAAGCTTGTGTTTCCTCACATTCCGTAAATTAGTGTCATTCTGCTCTGGGAACGCTGGGGCCTGTGTGGGCGCCAACCCCTGACATCGGCCGTGTGCACCCTTAGTGGTTGGCACCTGGCCCTTTAGGACCGTGTGAACTGCCCCGCACAACGGGGTTCCAGTCTCTCGCCGGCATGCACTGTGGGGAGGTAGCCGCAGGTCCACATGTCAGACCAGCAGGCCCAGGTGGGGACAGGAGTCCAGCCTCATCTCTCGGCCAGGCTGGCCAGGATGCCAATGAGATTGTCCAGCCCCAACAAATAGCCATCCTCGCGGTTGCCCTCCTCCCAGGGCAGCCGGTGGTCCAGGATCTGGCCGTCTGGGAGGGGCGTGGTTTTGCCGAAGTCAATGAGCCACACGCCGGCGCGATGGCAGTGATCATGCACGAAGAGGAGCGAGCTGCCGATCACCTGCCGAGCACCACACAGTCAGGCCACAGCCCCTTCCCTGAGCAACCCCCGACCCTACCCCCACTTAGCCCTCACAGACCCCGGACCTGAGCCTACCAGCTTCTTACCTCGTGCCTCCTAAAGAACTCAGAGACCTCCAGGGTGTCCCGGATCTGCTGCAAGCGGTTCAGATACCTCCTCTGGAGACAGCAGAAGAGCAGGGCAAATTAATTAAACTATAAGCCAAGTGAGCCCCTGCTAATGGTTAGGAGCCATAATGCGTGTTCAACTTGGCAGATACCGTCGTGCGGACACGGCCCCCCACACGTCGCACAGCCCAGAAGGAACATAAAGCAGTTACAACTCAAAGAGATAAATGGGGTCACGTAGGCGAGGGCACTACACGGAATGACCAGGGGCACCCCTTGGTCTCAGGATCCCCAACACTTCAGGGTTCTGAGATTCTGTGCTCACCAGCACTTGCTCATCTCCTTGCACAAACTCCTCAAAGACGCGAATCACTTGCTCCCGGCTTCGCGTGGTCTTGAAGTCTGTGCTACAGGAGCCGTCGGCTTTCTGGAAGAGGAGGGACAGGAGTGCCAGGGGGCCCGGACCCGCCCAGGGGAAGAGGATCAGCCTAGAGCAGCGGTACCTCCCGGGGCGTAGGCTGCTGGGGGCGGCGAGATGGCCGGCAGAGGGCGTCTCGCCGTGGTGGTAGTAGTGGTGGCGGTCGTGGTGACAGGGCGAGGGGCGACGACAAACCAGGAGGGACACTGCGCGGTGGGGCTGGGGCGGAGGAAGGGCCAGGGCGGTGCAAAGCGAAGCAGGCGTGGCCCACCTTGATCCCCTCGATGCGGAAACCAAGCGTGGTGCTAGAGCTGATGCCTTCTCGCCACTGCATGTAGCGCGGCTTGGTGACCGCGCGCTGCGCGTGCTCCTCCTCTGTGGGCGCCGTGGGGTCCACCGCCAACATCTTCTTGTACATGTCCTTCCGCAGCTTCGGCCGCTCGCGGGCCTTGGTCAGCTCCTCCTCCAGGTAAGTCCTGTGGGGGTGCAGGCACCCACGAGGGTATGAGGGGACCCACAAGGGCACCCCATTAAGCGCTTGTTCCGGTCCCGGCCCCCAACTCGGTCTCCGCCCCAGCCCGGCAGGTCACACGTACCTGACGCCCATCTTGCAGTCAAGCACGCAGGGTCCGTCGAAGCCGTCGAGCAGGTCCTGCAACTGCAGGTAGCTCTCGCCGTCGCGCTCCACCACGCCGTGGAAGGTAGGCACGCAGCCGCGCAGCGCGTCCGCCATCAGCCGCGCCAGGCAGTAGCGCTCCGGCTCCGAGCAGCGCTTCAGGATCAGCCCGCTCGTGCCCGCCGCCTTAAAACTCCCTGCGGACCCGCACCAGTTAGCGCTGCCCGGCCTCTTCCTTTCCCGGCACCTCCCCGCCCAGTCCGCGCGCGCCCCGACGCTCACCTGTGTGTCCTGCCAGCTGCACCCAGGCGTAGCGCTTCTTGAAGGGGCTGATGACCGGCAGATTCACCATGGTCCGGATCTTCTGCCAGTGGCTTTTCTGGAAGCGACAAGGTTAACGTCTGCAGGTCCGCGCCTCAGAAATGCATAAGCCCCTCCCTCCTCTGAAACAGGGTCTCGCCCCGCCCCCGACCCACCGGAAGAAGCCGGAGCTGGATGATTTATTCATTCATTAATTCGTTCATTCGCTCAGTGAAGGTTTGTTGTGCGCCTGTGTGGCTCACACAGTGATGGTGATTCCAGCTTCCCCAGTCGGCTGTAAAGAGCCCTGGACTTCGGGTTAGAAGGCTCAGGTTTGCACTCCAGCTCTGCTACTCAAGAACTGCCTGAGCAGTTTACTAAACTGCTCTGCCGAGGTTTTCGTGAGCATCAGAAAAACCTGATGGTCATCCTTTGTTAAAATTTGCAGATTCTGGCCGGGTGCAGTGGCTCACTCCTGTAATCCCAGCGCTTCGGGAGGCCGAGGTGGGAGGATCACTTGAGCCCAGGAATTTGAGGTTGCAGTGAACTGTGATAGCACTACTGCACTCCAGCCAGCCTGGGTGACAGAGTAAGACCCTGTCTTTAAAAATAAAAAATAAAAAATAAAAAAAGCAGATTCTCAGGTCTACCGCAGGGAAATTCTGAGTAGGTCTAGGGTGGGGCCAAAAAATTTGCATTTCTACCAATGCCTAGGGATCTTCTGGGCCTGAGAAACAAGCCTCTGAGTATCAGTTTCTTCATCTATAAAATGGGGAAATAATTACCCTTACTGGGCTGTTGGGGTTAGTAAATGGGATTTGAGTGTGACAGGCACTTAGCTCCCCAATCCCATTCCTTGGCACAAAGCATAAGCTGCACAAATCTCGTCACTGATTCATCCACTTGGGACCTTGGTTCCTCTCATTTAGGGAGACAAACAGAAACGCAGTTCACACAGGCCCAGGGCAGGGAGACCAGCCTGGAAGGGCCTGGAGAAAGAGTGGCTTGGGACTCCCCTAGACCCTCTTGCTGTCCCCAGATTCAACGTACACCTCACTAGTTGGTGAGGACCAAGGCACCTTTTGTTGATCCAGAAACCTAAGCCCTGAAAATGGGGTGCAACCCTGAGCGCCTGTCATTTTAGACAAAACTGGGAGGGAAATGTAGGGTTTTTTGGTGTATCCCTTGCCTCATGACCATTGCATCTGGGCTCCACCTAATCCTGAGAGCATCTCATACCCTGAACCTTTTCTCTTCCCAGCCCAAACTTAGCAGTCCTGTGTCTCTCTGAAGTACACAGGTTTGCTCATCTAAATTGTGTGTCTGCTGCTTCCTCCCAGGGGTGCTCGCCTTTTAGAGGAGTTGTGTATGTGTGCCCCCACAGGACCACGCTCCCTGACAACCGAGGGGGGAGGAGAACTGAGGAGGTGGCCTAAGTAAGGGAGGCTGCTGACCATAAAGCCCTTTCCCATGGGGAGGAGATGGAGGCTATGACAGAGTACTGGGTGGGGAGTCAGCAGTTAGTTCCAGGCCTGGCCCTGTCACTTTCTAGCTGAGTGAATCCAAGCAAGTACTCTCATCTTTGTGGACCTGTTTCCTCTGGGAGGATGTAGCCGCTGCCATAACACAAGGCACAATTTACTGATTGCCTATTTCATGCCAGGCACTTTCTCATCTCCCATCAGACAGCATTGCTCCCACTTTCCCACTGAAGTCCTTACATGGCACACTAGGGTGTGATCACATGTCCAATCCCTGGGGATCTGGGGGTGTAGCCAGAAGCAGCCCACTAGAAGCATGACATCACTTTCAAAACTCCTTTTTAAAATCTTTAAATACATACAAGGTTTGCATTCTGCTGCATAATAAATCCAAGTTTTATTATAAAACTCCCCACCTCCAAATCCTCAAGTAAAATTCCAGGAAGATGATGTATGTGCCATGTATATTCAGAAGCACCACCTGATCCCCCTTCTCCCACACGGCTTGGGAATCATGATCATGAGGCACATGCAGAGCAAATGCATGAGGTGGTGTTATTACTCTGTTTTACACAAAGAAGTAAAGGCCCAGAGGAGTTAGCATCCCCTCACTCTCTGCCTCCAGCCCCCCAATCTCTGGCCCATGCTCTCTTGCCCCAGCAGGTTCCAAAGTCCATAGTACCAGCCTGCCTCCCTTTGGGGGGTCAAATGGGATACTGCCTGAGAAAGAGCTTTGTACAAGAGGAAGTAATTTGCAGCCATAAGGTGGTGTTTTGATTCCTGGGGAAACCCTGAGATCTGCCTGTGGGGCCCTCTCTACTGACTGGACACTTTTGCCTTTATGCAAAAGAATGGGTTTAATGGCAGGCAGTGTTGGGAGCCTTCTAGAAGAATTTGCCAGATAGTAGGACCGGAATGGATACCGGAGGATACATTTTGTTCTAGTGAAAGAGGGAATGAGCTTTGGGTAGGTGGGGTGAGTGAACTGCACCATCCTTCCTTCTGGGATCATGTGGAAGCAGTGAGGGAGGCTGGGACATGGGAGGTGGAAGGTAGGCCTGGTAGACCACATAGACTTGCTCCCAAGCTGAGGTAAAATGGAGTCAATACCTATTCTCTCCACTCTGGTTTTATGCATCTCATATGAGCCAAGAGCAGAGGCAACTAAGGATGGTTTTAGCAAGCAGGTGATACAGGGTTTTCTTACCCATTATCTCATTGAGCTCTCCTGGTTACCCCATGAGGTGACAGGATTTAGCTGCCCTCCCAGTGATGGATATGGTCAAGCAGGGAAGGAGTTGATGCAGGTGTCAAGCAACTCAACTCACTGCCATCTTCCATCTTAGGGAGATACCTCCCCCAGGGAACATAATGCATTTAAAAATGAATGTATTCACAAAGGCTCCTGCAGAATCATTCTTTGCAGGGTGGGTGGGGATTTTGGCACATGAACAGAAGCAGGGAAGATATTTTTGAGCAGGTAAGACTTTTATTGTATAGAGATCAGAAAGCATTTATTATGTTACAGAGTGAAATCTAGCTGCCAAGGTGGCCCAAAGCCACATCCTAGGGCCCAGCTTTCCCTCCATGAAGGTGTTCTCTCTGGGAAACCAACATGCAGCCAGAGGTTACCTGGGCATCTTGGGGCAAAAGCCAGGAAAGGTGACCATGTGACAGTCTTTGATGAGGTCATAGGAGGACTCTCTGATAATTCCTTACTTCTAGGGCTAAACAGGTAGTATCTCTCCTTGGGCAAGGCTTGGCTGGATACTAGTCTCAGACCCTCCTTTCTTTAAGCTCCATGCGGAAACCTCGAGGACACTCGTGTCTTACATCACACCAGACACTGAGCATATCTCCCGCCAGAGTAGATCCTTCGCTCTGTCTTTAGTACTCACCCTGCTGCCTGCCTCCAGCCATCCAATCTCTGGTTGAAGCTCTCTACCATCCCAGCACCCTCCCCATGTTCTAATTGCCCTGTCAAACTAGCACTCCCTATGGTGGTGGTGGTGGTGGGGGAACAATCAGTTTAAATTTATAAAATGATTTGCACTAAGGTATAAGTGACCCACGACTTCACCTTCCCATGGGCATTTGCTTTTTAAAAAGGAAGTCTGTTAACCTAAATTCTGCTCTATAATTAGTGGAAAGTGATGTGTGGGAATTCTGAGTCCAGGAGGGGATGTCATCCAGGTCTCCTTACCTATCCTGGAGCACTGAGAAAAGAAAACCAGATGTACAGGAGCCAAACACCCTCTTGTCTGCTAGAGCAACACCCTACAATTGTTTTAGGAGGTAGGCAAGGCCATAGAGTCATGGCAGCTGCCCTAGGGGACAGGGCTCCTACTACTTTCTTGGCTTGTTCAAGTTTCCCTGCCCAGGACTTTTCCTTTTACCAGAGGAAAGGCCCCTGGAGGAAGGGAGGCTGCCCAGTCCCAACTACCCAGCTCTAGGCAGGCTGTACAGGGCTACTAGGAGGCAAAGGGGAAGATGTATGCCCTGCCAAAGGTAGGCAGAGCCTTCCCGGGCCTCTGTCCAGGCCAGAGTGTAAGGAGCTGGCAGGCTGGGAGCCCCAGGGTTGTGCCTCAGCGACCTTCCCCCAGGTGCATCCTTCACGGTCCTCGGGGCGGGGCTCTGCTTCCTGCCTGGGGAAGCCCTAAAGGCGGCCTGGGCGGGCAGGCTGTGTTGTTCTGGGACCAGCCGTGAGGCAAAGTCCGCTCCAGGCCCTCCCACGAGGACGCAGGCAGCCTCTGTCAACAGCCCCCGGCTTATCTGCCTCAGCTGTGGCTGTTTGCCTTCGGGGAGGCCCCAGCGGGCTGGGGGTTGGGAAGACCCAGCCTTGGAGCTGGAAGGGCCCTCAGTGGCCATCTGCACCAGCTCTCGGCGGCTCCTGGAGATAGTGAAGACCAGCGTGGAAGAGGCGACCGAAGACGCCCAGGACAGAGCTGAGGCTGTCTTGACCTCAGCTGGGGTTGTCTACACTGCACTCAGGCTGGGGCCGAGAGACCTCCTCCTCGCGTAGTCCCTCCCCCAGGCACTTCGCCAGGTCTCTGTGGGCGGAAGGGGGAAGCGGGGCGTGCCTGCGCCCTCAGCGCCCACACTTGCCTCACCCGCTCGCGCTTCTCAGTTGTCAGAGATTTGAGCGGGGAGCAGCCCACCTAGAGCTACTGCTCAGGTTTTTACGACGACGAGGAGTGGGAGGGGTGCTCTAGCTGCCGCACGTTCCACTGTCTTGGGACCCCCTCCGCGGAATCCACCCCTCTACATAGGCCAGGGTTGCGTCAGAAAACGATCATGGGTCAGGGGTACCCTGACCCGCTGGGGGAGGAGAGAGGAAGGCGGCAGGCTCGTGACTGAGCCTCCGCACCCTACACCTGGCCGCAGAGGGGTTCCTGCTTTGCCCCCCTCTGTGTCACTTACAAAGCCCACCGCCCACTGGGTATTGTAAATCTCAGGGGAGTCACTGAGTCACGGAGCCACCGCAAGTCGTTACAGTGTCTCCTCCGCCTCGTCCAATCCGAGTGTGCGGCGGGAGCCCGGGTCCAGAAGGCCCAGGCCGAGCCCTGGCGCTCTCCCCGCAGTGTCCAGGCGACCCTGGCGCGCGCCTGCGGCTCTCACAGCCCGGTCGCCCCGACCCAGGCTTTTGGGCAGGCTCGAAGACACCTCGGCTCCAGGGACACTTGCGTAACGTGGATCTAGAGCAAGTCCTTCGCGCTTACCGCGGGCAGTTATTTAAGGTATTTGGCCTTGGCTAAAACGAGGGGGACAAGGAGGCTGTCCTGGGAGTCGCACACCCCTAAGGGGCGGGCGCCTGGAGTGACTTCCCTTCATCCTGGCCGGGGTTTTCCGAGGGACAAACCTGGCCCCGGAACATCCAGGCTACCAGAGGCAGAAGCTAGCAGGCTGATCCCGCTCCCTTTCAGCCTCAGTTTACCTTCCCCCGACCACGCTTAGGAGCAGCAAGGCGGGGAGACTGCAGGGGTGGGGGACCCGCACCAGGTGGGCTGCGCCCCGCTCCTTGCCAGAGCTCCCAGCCCTGCGCCCCTCCCCTGCGTCCACGCCTCGCGCGGGCGCCGGGAGCAGACGGCAGCGGCTCGGAGCAGAGCCTGAGCGCCGCTCCACTCCCACTCAGGAGAGGGAAACCGTGGCAACGGCGGGGGTGGGGCCGCGGCACTAGAGAGGGGGCGGGGAGCGAGGGAAACACTCCTTCGCCCCTCTCTCCGAGGGTTCACGGGGCAAAGCTAAGCCCCTCCGATCCCTCCAGTCGTACCTCACAGCCTACAAGGTACGGTAACCCCGCTCCGCCCGGTCCCGGTGGCCAGTCGTGTGCTCCTCACCCTCCTTCTTAGACGCCCCCGGGCCCGGGTCGCGACCTGCCTACGGAGCGGGTGAGACTTGCCAAGGCGAGGGTCAGCCTGGCGCCTCCCAGCGACCCCCACGTTCCTTCTAAACAGTGAGAATCGGACCCTTCGCGGAGGGAGGTTGGGACAAAAGTCGGTCCTCGGAGAGCTCCAAGCTGGGTCCCCAGCGCACAGCCCCCGCGCCCGGCGCTGGCCCCGCCCCCGCGGCCCGTACCTGACCCACGTCCTCGCCGGCTTCCAGCTGCACGTTGCCGCGGCTCCTGCTCTCGCTGTCGCTCAGCAGGTCGTCCTCTGAGTCCTCGAGTAGCGACGAGGAGCCAGTGGAGGAGAGCGACGAGGTGGAAAGGCGGCGCGGCTGCTGCAGGTGCGACGAGCCCACTGCCGGGAGGCAGTCACCCTCAGGCTCGGGCGGCCCGGGGCTGGCTGGGGGTACGTCCGGTTCCTCGGCTGTCACGGTCAGCTGCGGGATCACCGGGGCAGGGGCAGCCCGCGGGAGCCCATTGGGGACCTGCCCCCCACGCCGCTTGGCCCCGCGGGCCCGGGGCTCCCCTGCAGCGGCTGCGGCAGCGACCGCGGCGCAGCGCGCCTCGAAGAGCAGGCGCAGCTCCCCGACACTCCGGCGCGGGGCCCGCTCCAGCCCCGGGCTGCACGGCCCCGCGCCCCCCCGCCGCGCCATGCTCGTCGGGCCCCCGGGCAGGGTCATTTCCCAGCACTGGCGCAGCAGCTGAGCCCACCAGCCCGCGGCGCGGCGGGGACTGGAGTCGCTCGGCGCCCCGGTCTCGAGACTGCCCCGGGGCGGAGCCTGCGCGGTCGCCCGCCCGGGCCCCGCCTCAGCCGCGCCCCCCGCCCACTCCTTTCACTTTCGGAGAAAGCGCGGGCCTCCTAGGGACCTTGCCCCGCAGGGAAGACTCTCGGTTGCTCCTCGAGGTGGCAGGGAAGTCCAGACTCCACAGGCACATACCCTCGGCCTGGCCCTGGCGGCCTCTCCCAGCCCGCCCTCGAGGACGTGGGAGGGGCCGCTCCGCCCCCGGGCCTTACTGCCTTCCCCGGCTTCGGGGCTGGGAAGGATTCCTCCTGGCCGCTCCTAGGGCCCTGTCCCCGCGGGGGAGGAACTGGTCCTGCTCTTGCTCCCCCACCCGGTCCCTCGGGCTCCTTTTTTTCGCTTTCCATCCAACCCGGGCAAAGGCTGCCAAGTCTCCTGGGCTTTTCTCAGGCCGGGGCCCTTTAACACAGAGTTCAAGGCCACCGGTCTCCCAAAGAAGCGCCACCCCAGGGCGTGCCCCCAAGTGGAGACTCCGTCCCAGGGACGTGCTGAGGTTGCTCCCCCGAAGCTCCCTACTTCCCAGCGGGCAGAGAACAAGGTCAGGGGGAGGGGCCTGGATCTCTCCACGTGTCCCAATGGAGTCCGGGGCAGCATCCCTGATGCTGGCTGGCCGGCGCTGAGCCCTCCCTCCTCCTCCTCCTCCTCACCTTTTGGAGCTAGGGACTGGGAGTCTTTAAGCAAGTCATTTCACCTCCCTGAACTGCTGCTTCTCCATTGCAGGGCCGCTGTGCGCCTCGCAAGATTGCTGTGAGAATAAAATAAAATGAGAGATACGAAATCTAAAACGTGAGAATAGTTTTAAGCGCGGTAGTAGAAATAGCCAGTCTGAGGTCCACCCCACTCTAGATGCGATTTTAGGCAGTCCCTTCACACTTCCGAGTCCATTTCCTCATTTGTAAATTTGGGAGGACCTCACCTGACCCACAGAGTTGTGGCCGTGAAACTGGGAAAAGAGCACTGCTGTTGAAGCGTTTCATCACTGCCAAGTGCTTATCAGTGTCATCGCTGCGTGGATCTCCGGCCACTTTGCGTGTAGGTGGTCAGCTGAAATGCAAGGCTGCTTTGAGCAGAAGCCAGTATTTTCAATCTTCCCCAAAATGCCAGGAGTGAGGATCCCCCGTCGGGAACTTAGCAGGGGTTGGGGCAGCGGCACCACCATAAGGACGACCTCAGCCTAACGGCCACAAGGGGGAGCTGTCCTTCCCTCATCTGCCTTCAGCCAGGACTCAAGGATGGCCCAGGAGGAGGAAAACGGAGGGTCCAGGGGAAGAGCAGGAACCTTCAACAAAGAAAGAAGGTCCTGGGAATTTAGGGAGGAAGAAAAAGAATAGAAGAAAGAGCGGGAGAAGGGAGGAGGAGAAATGGAGGGAAGGCAGGAGTGAGAGGAAAAAGGAAATACAGGAGTTTGACTCCGCATGGAGAATCTGGGAAATTATATGTCCACCTTCTCCGGGCCCATCGGTCTGGAGGAGTCTGGGTGTCGGTGTGAGAGGTTACTCACTCCACAGCTCAAAGGCTCAGAAGCATCCATGTCTCCGACATTCACTTTCCTCCCTCTTTTGGAGCTACACCGGGCTGTGGCAGGGCATGGGAAGATGCTTCCCTCAGAGGGTGGGCTGGGGGCAAACCCAATGTTGCGGGGAGAGCCAGGAAGGACCTGCCAGAACTGGAAAGGCAGGAGGGGAAATTAGGGGAGGGACAATACATTGAGAACCTGCACACCAGGCAATGAACAGGCAATGTTTGAGGTACAAGGAAGCTGGGCACTGGGTCTCTGTCCCACCTGCCAAGAAAAAAACCCAAGGACGATTATTCTTGTATCAGGCACTTGCCCAAGTCTTAGGTCCACTACACCAGCAACCAAAGAATAGGCCTTTGCCATACCTGCTCAGGTGTCCCTCACTGGAAAGGCCAAACTTGGGAATGGCTGCTGAACTAAAAACCAAATCTGTAGATTTTTAGAGTGGGAAGGGGTCTTAGATGCATCCTATCCTCCTAACTCACATTAAAGAGGTTAAGTGACTCAACCAGGGAGTTGTGGAAAAGCCAGTGTGTCCAGGCTAGCTCCCCTGACCTCTATTCCTGTGCTGTGCTCAATTTCTTTCATTAACATCTTGTAGTTCTTTATGCAATGAAGGCAGAGTTTGCCTCTACCTACCACAGGCAAAAACATGAGGGTATAAGGCCTGGGGGACCCAATACAGCTGTGGCACAAGGTCAAGGGGCTCTAATGTCCTCTTGGTCAAGCCAGGAAGGAACTTTGAAACCTTAGAACATCTGTTCTTTATGCCTGTTTCCCCAGCCTTTGATGCCTGAACAGATGCGTAGAAAATTGGACTGACTAGTATGTAGGTGGAGGGGATGGCCCCTGTATTCTGCATTAAAACATGGGGAAACTAGGGCATAAAAAAATGTGTCAAGGTTTTTTTTTTTTTTTTTTTGAGATGGAGTTTTGCTTTGTTGCCTGGGCTAGAATGCCGTGGCGTCATCATAGCTCATAGCAACCTCAAACTCCTGGGCTCAAGCGATCCTCCTGCCTCAGCCTCCCGAGTAGCTGGGACTACAGGCGTGTGCCACCACGCCCAGCTAATTTTTTCTATTTTTAGTTGCCTGGCTAATTTCTTTCTGTTTTTGGTAGAGATGGGGTCTCGATTTTGCTGAGGCTGGTCTTGAACTCCTGACCTCAAGTGATCCTCCCCCCTCAGCCACCCAGAGTGCTAGGATTATAGGCATGAACCACCATGCCCGGCCTGTGTCAAGGTTTTGGTGGTCATTAGGTAGCTATTCTGAGATAGGCCATGAAAGTCTCTGCCTTGGCCACATGTCTGAGGAGAGAACCTGTCTTCTTATGGCATCGCAGTTGTGTGAGGCCTGCTTCCTAAGGTGCCTGAGTCCTCACCCTTCTCAATGGCTTTCAGGATTCATTACACCTGAGGGCTGCATCTCTCCTGGACAACAACCCTGGGGCACAAGAGCTGGAAAAGGAGAGGGCCTGGAAAATGAGAAGTGTGAGGTGAGGGGTTTCCCAACCCCCAGGGCAGCACTCCTCCCCCATTCTCCCTGCTAGACACAGTGACAGTTTCTGCTTCCTAAGACACAAGCAGGACCTCTCACCTGGGGAAGGGAGAGGGCAGCACAGCCTTTGACCTGTGCTCCTGAATGGGGCACCTGTTGCTTTGAGGAGAATTGAATGCTTCTCCAGAGGGAGCAGAGCCTCTGTGGTGTAAGTTTGTGTGTGTGTGTGTGTGTGCCCGCGCGCATGAGCTCAAAGGTGCTGTCAAGTTCCCCTGGATCAGGTGGTGCAGGGCGTGCTGGGCGTTATTCAACTCTCAAACATACTCTGTGGGCTTGGTGTCCTTCCAAGGGACTTGCTGACCCCAAGATTCCAATATTGTGTGACAATACCTGTGATTCATTCATGCACTCACAGAGCAAACAAACTTCCACTGAGCAGCTGCTGTGAACCAGGCATTGTGCCAGGTGCAAAGGGTGTGTTGTAGGAACCAGGGGCTCCTATGGTGACCCCCTACCCTCTTACTGGGAGTGAGAGTGTAGCATCCGGCATTGTCTTATGGAAGGAGGAAACCAGAAAGGTCTCACCCAGAAAACAGACCCCAGGATGCTAAATGACTGTCTTTGCTGTTTCCAAGGGACTGTCAGAGAGACCCTGGGAATCTCGGTCTCTCAGCTGCTTCATGCATCTCTGCCTAGGGCATACTAGAGAGGGTGCTGGAGGGCTGGCCAGAGCCAGGGCCCAGTGGAAGCTTGAGGATGGGGAAGAATCAAAGGTCTCCTTTCTCCTGGGAAGAGGTGAATGTCTGTCTTCACCCAACAGGTGATCCCTCAGCTCCCAACCCAGACCCTTTTCCTTACCTTTGGGTTTCTCCTCCTTTCCAGCAATCTCTGATCCCAGAAACTGATAGACTAGACTTTGTGAGAATACTCTGGATGCGTGCAAGGACAGTTTAGCAGGGCTCAGGATCTAGCAGTGCTGACCCTCCACAATCTGAGTCATTCTTGGCCTAAAATGAAATGTGTCGCCACGCCTGTGTATGCGCAGTAACATAGTCTCTCCTGATACTCTTCAGAAACAAGGCTTCCCATCTCTCCCAGGAGCCTGTATTCCTGTGTTCCTCTCCCTTCTCTCCAGAACTCAGAACCCGTAGAATCTCTCCCAGTGGCGAAATGGAGGCAGAGAGGACCAGGAGGGTCTGAGGTCAGGGACTCGGTGTGTGGAGGCGACTGCTGTAAGAATGTCTAGTGACCGTGGCGCCTCCGCGTCGGCCTCGGGGACACCTCAAGCTGAGCGCAGGAGAGCGCCCGACTACGGGAAGCCGCCGGGACCCGCGCCCTGCGGAGTCCGAGCCTGGAGACGCGAGCGCGCTAGTGCAGGCAGCAGGGCCGTCCCGGCCGAGCCGCCGCGCCCCGGACAGGGCGCTCGGACCCCGGCTCCGAGGCCGCTGGGCCGGGAGTGGGCGGACAGAGGCGGGGCGGGGGCCCGTGGCACCCTGGCTCGGGGTGAGCAGACCGCCGTCATCTGCCGCCGCGGCGCTTCTCGCTGCCTTAGATTGGACCCAAAGAGGGGAAGTCTTGGCTTCTGCCGCTGGTGGCGTCCGCGCCGCCGGGTCTCGTTCCCGGGTGCGCGGCGGCGCGCGGAGTCTGGGGAGCACATGGGCGGGGATAGAGGGCCCAGAACGCTGCGGTCCCGGCGGGGTGGCCGTTTGTCCTCCCCCTGCCCCTCCGCCGCGTTTCCTGGGCGCTGACTGCGCGCCGGGATGGGGAGGGAAGGCCGGCGCGAGCAGTCCCAGGCTGGGGCCGACTCAAGTAACTGTACCGCATGGCCAGCGTCGCGCTGGGGCGAGCCGGCTGAAGGGGCGCCCAAACCGGAGTTGGGGAGGGGGGCGATCAGGGAAGGCTTCCTAGAGGAGGCGACCTCTCGCACTGAAGGGTGAGGGGGCGATCACCAGGGAAAATCGATGGAGAGAAAGCCGTGCATTCCGGGCTGGGTGAATGTGTACGGCGGCCGAGCAACATACGGTCTCCGCACGCGCCTAGCAAAGCAGGGCCATTCATAGCTAAATGAGAGAAAAAAACCCCACATTTTAAATATCCAATATTTTGAAGAAGATACTGGGTGGTCAACATGGGAAGGATCAGACCTTTGTTGGACTTCTTTACACTTACTTTCCAGTTTGGTACGGTTTTGAGTTTGAATTACTCTTGGTGGTGGTAGGTAGGTCGGGCCTCACAGTCTGAACCCGCTGTAGCGGTGGCGAGGTGGCAGCCGTCAAGGCCTTCAGAGTGGCGGTCAGTAAAGGCGGTGTGTTGGGGAGCTGGGAGTAACGACCGGGCCTGGCCCAGGGGCAGCCCACTTTCAGCGGACAGTTCCTCAGGCCAGCCTCAGAGTCTACCGGTGGGAACATCAACCTGGAGGCGGCTTCTTGGCCCCCTAGGTGGGGGCCAAAAGGAGTCTCCAAACCAAGCGCCCCAGCTCCTACTGGTGCCCTCCGACCCCTCCATGAGCCCGGCTGCTCCTCCATTCCAACCCCTGCGGTACAGGCCAAGCCACTCGGCCCACACAGTTCTGCTCTGGGACTCAGTGCCTTGTGTTTTCACTAACAGTAGTATTTATTGAACACCTACTGGGAACAGGAACACTTAATATTGAACATGATCCTGATAGATTATTTTTTTTTTAAAGAGGTGGAAGTTTGTGGCTCAGAGGAGTTAATAGCACAGCCCTAGGCAGTAAGTAAGTGGTGGAGCTGGGATGTGAACCCTGCATCCACCCCGGGTGCCCTGTGGTTCTCTCTCAGGTCTGGAAGCCCTACAGTTGCCTATGCTCCAGTGGTTAAGCCCCTACCCTGGCCAAGAAACTCCATTTCTAGGTTCTGCTCCAGGTGAGCACTGGGGCTGGCCTGTGGAAGCTCATACAGAAGGTAGGCTGCCTTCTGGCTCTCTCTTAGCGCTGCCATTCCCTCTAGCCCTCTACCTCTACCTCTAGCCTCCCAATGCATACACACCCTGCAAAGCAGCTCAGCAGCCCCCTTTGGTCCAGGAAAATCTGGAAAAAAATCTGAGCTGGGGTCAATGGCTTCCTAGAGCTGCTGGAATGCAGCCACCCATAGTAACCCAAGGAACAGTCTCCCCTCTTGGAAGAACCTGGCCAGGAAAATAAAAGTTGACCAACCCACTACCCCTCTTCCCTCCACTTGTGCCCCAGGTGATCAGTTAGCTTGCTTCCCAGAGATAGATAGCAAGTGGCTGCCCCACAGCACCTGGATCCTGAGAGATAAGCAAGCTTTGTTGTCATCTGCCCCAAAATTCCTGCTCTCCAGGGCCCACTGCTCCCAACTGTCAGGTAGTGGGAATGATAGGGAGCTGCAGAAAACCTCATTGCACATACTTGTGGGGTAAGCTGGGCACTCACCTCTTCAACACCAGAGGCAGTCTTGGGCCTGGCTCCTACCACCTTCTCTAGAATCTTCTTGCTTCCTAGCTAAAATACGGTCAGAGACTGGGCGTGGTGGCTCAGGCCTATAAATGCTTGCACTTCGGGAGGCAGAGGCAGGAGGATTGCCTGAGCCCAGGAGTTCAAGGCTGCAGTGAGCCATGATGATGCTACCGCATTCCTGCTGGGTGACAGAGTGAATTCCCTGTCTCACAAAAAAAAAAAAGAAAGAAAAAAATATGGTCAGAAAGAGTTTTGAGACACTGCCTTGGGCACTGAGGGTGGGGGGCCCTTACAGATCTTCCCAGCTTCGGGGCCTGAAGAGAGGACATCAGTTTCCTCCATAGCCACACTCACAGCCCCTGGGGCTGCCCCTTCACACTCAAGATAGGCAGGAAACGGGAGACCAAAGGAACTGTGCCTAGGCCAATGACAGTTGGAAGGACCAGGGTTAGGCAGTGTATTAGGGCCTATCTATCTCTGTTAAGGCTTGTTAGTCTGTTACAAAGATATGAAGTAAACCAGGACAATTGGAGATTGCCCTGGTCTAGGCAACTACTCTACCAGAGAGGCTTCTGGGGAACCAGGCTGCTGGATTTAACAACAGCCACTTTTGGGCCAGTTGCGGTGGCTCATGCCTATAATCTTAGCACTCTGGAGGTTGAGGTGGGAGGATCACTTGAGGTCAGGAGTTGGAGACCAGTCCGAGCACGAGCGAGACCCCGTCTCTACTAAAAATAGAAAAAATTAGTTGTGCATGGTGGCATGTGCCTGTAGTCCCAGCTACCTGGGAGGCTGAGGCAGAGGATTGCTTGAAACCAGGAGTTTGAGGTTGCTGTGAGAATGTCATGGCACTCTAGCCTGGGCAACAGAGTGAGACTGTCTCAAAAGAAACCCCCCTTGCCCAACTGCAAAAACAAAACACAACAGCCACTTTCAGTTTGGGAGATATACAGGGAAGAGAAAGGAAAGAACGAGAGAGGTCCTTTTGCACTTTCAAAACGGCTTTGAGTTGCCCCTCAGGATGCAATCCTTGGACTAAATCTGATCCCCTTGTCAAAATGGCATAAAGTTTATTTACAAATTTCTGTACAGTTTTGATTGACAAGTCAGGACTTCACAGAAACAAAAACAAAAACATTCTTTTTGATGGGAAGTTGTGGGCAGTACACTTTCCCTGAACTTGTCAGAAGCAAGACAGACCTATATACATCATGAACTAGGCATATGGACACTGGCCTTTTTGCTTCTTGGAATGAACTGAAAAATATACAAAACAATCTTGGGTGCTGTACCCTTCAATGTTGAAACCGCACTGAGGGGAAAGAGGGGCCCGCTGAACCAATTCCCCAGCACAGGAAATACTGTGAACCACCAAAATCCCCTAGCTGGTGGGACAAAGACAATGTCTTACGACTGGCCAAGATCTTGGTTCACAGGCTCTGCCTCAGCTGAGACTGCAGACAAGTCCTTAGTCTTGATCTCAATCACCAAGTAGGTCGCTCAGGTGGTGAGTTAACTTCCAGTCTTCTTAGGTTGGCTTTTCTCCCTGCTCTGTGCTTTGGCATCTCAGAATGGTTTCAGCGCTGCATGTGGAGATGTAGTGGCAAAGTGGCTACAGTGTGATGCAGTTTTAATAAAAATTTTATTACACAGCCATAATGTAATTGACACTTCTCCAAATCCAAACGATACTAAATACAGATCTACATGGTGGATCAGAATGACTCCAGCAAAGTATCTGGATTCTATAATTTTATGTTTTTTAAAACCAGAAAGAAAAAAGTCCAAGGTCGTCATGATAGGAGAGGTCCCAGCAGCTCCAGGACTCTGCTGGAGTCCAGGCAATGTTTAACAGTCTGTGATTCCACATTTACACAACAGTCTATAAAGAGCTCTGGTCAATGGACTATTCAAGTATATATGATTTTAATGAGTCCATCACCACTCTTTTGCCCAACTGAACTGTGTCACAGCTACCACACAGCTGTGTTACAGTCATATTTATCAATTTTACATAATCACAATACTTTAAAACCATCCATTGCTGCTTTTTTAAAAAATAAAAAAATGTAAACTAAGTTAAAGCAACACTGAGGCTCTACTAAACCCAGAAGAGTTACCAAGTTCATTTTTATGTTTAAATACAACTTAATTCCATGATTTCCCATCATCCCCCTTCCTTATACAAAAGTAGGGTGAAGAAGTACAAAGCAGAGCTTGTAGATTCCTCTCCCTCTTGTGGAAACCGGCAGCTCTCAGCTGTTTCTTTAGCTTAGTTCTTGGTATATATAGTCAGCTGTACTTTGTTCTGAAAAGATTTGTTAAATGCCACTCTTATTTACACTTGGAGCTTTACACCTGAGAATGATTATCAAGCAGTCAGCTTATCTCTTTTCAAACATTTCATAAAGACATACACACCCCTTTGCTGGCTTTGCCCTAGCTGCACAACAATATATATGCTTACCATATATATATGGATACATACACATGAAACTGCACATGCTTGTTAACATTTGCGACCTGTATCTTTTTGTGTTTGCTCTCCACATTCATGATGAGTAATTTCTCTTAAAAACAAAATGTTATTCTTGCCAAAACAGCAAAACAGAATCACTAGGAAGAGACAGGTACACTGGGTGAGAAGAAGACATATCCTATGTTCGGCCAAGAAGCTGTGGGCTGTAGCCACGGGGTGAGCAAGATAGCTTCACTGCCCTCCCTGGTACCTGGCCCTAAGCTTCCCTCCCACCTTCCAGGACACAGCCTGCACGGCAGGGGGCTAAACTGGGGAATTTTCTCCAAGACCGGAAGTGATGGGGAAGGGGGGAGGGGAAGTTACACAGCTACAGCAGTCAAGCCTGTTTAGTAAGAAGAATCACATTTAATGAGTTTCTTTCTTGCAGTTTCAGATGCTCAAGTACAGCTGAAAAAAATCTGAAACAGCTATAGACCCATGACAGACTGATACAAAGAGTACTGCATTTTAAAAAAATGATAAAAAAATCCACACACATACACATACATACACACTCTCTTTCTCTCTCTCTCTCAAATTAGACCCCCACCCTCCCCACAAATGTACACTTTTTGGAAACTAAATTGGTTTTTGAATCCCCTCTCCCACAGAGACGGGAAGAAGAGAAAGATGAGGAGTGAGGAAGGAGGACTGCAGGTGCCCAATCCCTGCTCCCTCCACAAGGGTCAGGTGCCAATGTCCAATGGTTGGGTCCAAGGCAGTCTGCAGAGGGGACTGCCCAGGGCTGCTGCTATCGCCACCGGGGGCTCCAGCAAGAATCCCAGCTCCATGGTAATACTGAATGTGTGCAGAGTGGCCAATGAACTGTGCTGGTTAAAAAACAAAAAAAACCAAAAGGCAAACACAAATCTAAAGACATGAAGAAAGCCCAAGAGAACCCAGATCCACACTGGTGGGGCCCGGGGGGCTGGTGGGAGATGGTGTGTAGACAAGGGAGGTCTATACAGCAAATGGTTTATATTACAGATGACTGGCAGTTTAGAGTCTCTTCCCAGTTCTACTGCTGCTCCAGCCCAAAAAGGGCAAATCAAAGGAAAAGAGGAAAGGTGGGACACTGTGATGGGGCATGCAGGGTCAGAAGCAGCAGGCTGGGTGCACTCAAATAAGCCCCCGTCGTTTCTTATAGTCTTCCAAGTTCAGAGATCTCCTTGGAGCCCCATCCTTGGCTGGCGGAGCCTTGGAGGTGATGGCCAAAGCCTTGGATTCTGTGGGAAAGAAGAGCAAATTGGCACCTGCAGTACCTACAAAGTCCTTTTAGTCTTGTGCTTCACTCCTTCAGGGAGCCTTCCTGACTGTAGTCCTGTCCTCGCTCAAAACATACCTGCAGCCTGTTTTACCCTGGCCTCTATACATTCTGATGAGCAGACACCCTCATTTCTTCCCTAAAACCAGGCCTCCTTGTTGCCCGACAGCCAAGGATCTATCTATCCCCCACCTTCACTTACCTGAGCTGGGAACTTGTAAATCAATCTTCACATCGAAATCATGTACTTTGAACAGGTCTTCTGAGAGGTCACTGGCTGATTTAGAATTTAAATCTTTATCCTTGCCCTGACCCTGCAACGTGAAGAGGAAAACTAATTATAAGAGCATAAATGCAAGAGGATTTTGAGAAGCAGCAGCCACTAATGGTAAAAGCTCTTGCTCAAGTTCATTAGATTTTCCTATTAAGGCCCTTTTCTGATTCCTTCTCGCAGAGGGAGGACAGGCGAGGCCATGGACAGAGAGTGTTCTCTTCTGAAGGCTAAAAGAAAAGAGGAGAGGGCAGGCTCATGTCTGTGGGACAAGGGTAGAAAGGGTGAGCTTAAGATAATAGGCCACCTTTTGACTCAAGATTTTAGGAATTCCTGGGACAGTTTAGGCTATACAGGAAAAGTCCTAACTTAGGCAGAAAACTGCTTCTAAATTTACCATTTCATTTTCATTTTCAAAGAGCTTTCACTTTACAACATCTGATCCTTACATGTCAACTGCTCCTCCTAATTATCCTGCGAAGTAGGTAGGGTGAACAGTATTATTGCCATTTTACATATGAGAAAATGTGGCACAGAGGGCTAGAAGTCAGCTACCTAAACATACAGTCAAGGCCCTAGGTAAATAGTGGTGTTGGGTTTAGGATTTAGTTGTCTGACAAAAATTCAATAGCTGCTGATTATATTTGTATACAATTGGGATGCAGAAAGAACTGCAAGTGGGAGTTCATGTTCCCCCAGGTAAATCAAACCCCAACCAGACAAGGTGCTTGCTTGGCGTCCTGGCCAGCATTCCTGCTGGGCAGGCCACAGGGTGGTACCGCACTTGCCTTGCTCATTTCCTTTGGAGCATCTGGTAATACTCCAGAACCGTATTTTGCGTTCAGCTGGGCCAAGATAGCAGCTTGAACAGCTGGGTCCCTGGACTGAGAGAGAAAATAAGTTATTTTAGAGATTGTTCAACACCCAGAGTCCTACTGCCAGATTCTTTCCTGCCTACCACACTAACATCACAGGCACCATTGCAAACCCATCAGCAGCTCAGTGGGGTTTTCTTCAAGGCAGCAAAATAAAGGGCAACTAAAAGCTTTAAAGCCCAGCCCAGCCCAGCCCAGCCCGGCCCTAGCTAAGGCACACATTCCTAATGTCTGCTGCACTGTAAGCCCACCCTGTTGGGGGGTCAGTCCCTAGGTTTTTATAAATTCATGCCAAGTCTTCACTACCTATATGCCCTATAGCAAGATAAAAAAGGAAGTATCCAGACCCAAGAGCTTCAGGAAAGCAAATCCCAGCTAAGAAAACATTATTTTTAACTTCTTTATTAATTTCCTAATGGAATTCATTTTATGTCCTAGAATCTAGGTCCCGACTAAAGACGTCCTCTTTAGGTACTCACGTTAGAAACTATGGTAGGTTTGCACTGCCGCCTGGTAAAGGGATCCATCTGTTGGTTTTTCATGTTGTGACTTTCAGCCTGAAACAGACAGCATGCACTGCGGGACTGCATCTCCATTCCCCTCCTCTCATTCATCATAAGCTCACATGTAAATAAGAGTCTTTGCAAAGGATTGAAAAAAATAAAAAGCTGTCTATTATCTTTTTCCCTTCAAGAGCATCGGAGTAGTTATGAGGGCAACAACCAAAAAATAGAAATTGATAAAAATGAACATCTGTGGAGTAGAATCTATGGGTGGGGACGGGTAAGAAAGGGCAGAAGACTGTTTTTCATTATGATCTAGTAAATTACATGGGTGTATGTGGGCACACAGAGCATGCGTATGCTAAGTGTACATGTTATTTCACTAATTGAAAAAAATAAACTTTAATAAGATGTAGAAAAGATTTCATATCATCTTATTAATTTTTTTTCAATGATTCAGATAAAGTTGTCTTACTCACCACCAGGGCCTTCTCAGACTCCACGATGTTCCACTCCCGGTTACGCTGGTTGATGTAACTGTGGGGTGAGAGGAGGGAGGCAGCCACTGAGCCCTGACCCCAGAGCTGTGTGTGTCAGTGCAGCACTGTGTGCAGGCCACACGCTTGCCTAATAATTCTGGCCAAGGTCTGTGGGCCAAGGATAGGGGAACAACCGAAACATGCTCAGTAACACACCTGATAGCAGATATGTTCTTGGTCCGCTGGCGGTCCAGGGCCTCTGCCCGCTCCTCCAGCTCGTTCAGCTGGTCTTGGATTTGTTTGGCCTTGTCCTGATCCCCTAGGTCTTCAGCCATGGCCTGTGCACAGAGAGATGTGTGAATTCTTGGCTATAACTGGCTCTATATCAAGTGTCCCCTTACTTTCAGCACAGGCAAGACATATTATGTGATGAACAAATGACAGGAGATGTGAAAGAATACCAAAGAAGTACCTTACAAATACAAGACAAATTCTTTTGTTTGTCTTTTTATTTTTTTTAATTTTAATTTAATTTTGATGTTTTTTTAAAAATAGAGACGGGGTCTCAACTCTTGCTCAGGCTAGTCTCAAACTCCTGAGCACAAGCAATCCTCCTGCCACGGCCTCCCAGAGTGCTAGGATTACAGGTGTGAGCCACCATGCCTGGCCAAGATATAATTTTTATGATAGTAGTAAATAGTATGGTAGTAACACCTTCCCATATAGCTACCTGGCTCTGGGCCCCTGGTGGCAGTGATATGTAATATTTACCTTAAAACCCAGGCCCCCTGTGGCTAAACCACCATAACAAGGCTCACCCCACCCTGGGGTGAAGAATGAAAAAACATCAGCTGCAGCTGAGCTTGACAATGTCATTCATCTGTTCAGACCCAGTGCTGAATTCTACCCTGAGTTCTACTTTATTACACATGAAACTAAAGTGACTAAAAAGTAAGGAGAACGCAACAAACAAGATCAGTTTCAATTTATAGAAAGGAAAATGGCCAAGGAATGCTGCCCAGGTGCCAAGAACATACTGTGTTGCTTATAATTGAGCCCAGAATTTTTTCTCCCAATACTGCCGCCACTAACGCGGCAGAAGATGAACAAGTTTGATTCCACATCTTCTCACAGGATGGGGAAGGGGGCTCGAGAATGCAAGTCCTTACCTTTTCCTTTAGCAGCTGGGTCTTCTTCATAGCATAGTTGGGTGGAGCTTTTCTGAACCTTTCTTTCTCTTTTACAATCTGCACCAGAGAGGAGATACCAGCAGTGAGGTATTCCTAAACTATTTTTGTAGACAGGCTAAGTGAGCCCATTTTGGAGGCAAGCAGCTAGTTAAAAGGGGGCTGCTCTTCCTATAGCAGTGTCATGTCCCAGAGAGAGAGAGAGCGAGTTCATTCCAAGGGATACTATGCTGCTTCCAGAGTCACGGAGATTCTTCTGGGACAGTCTGAAGGAACATGCACCAATAAACAGCAGCAGCCCAAGGGCCTGGTAGTACTGTAAGGCTACCCACTGTCCAAGAGAACAGAGATCAAAGAATTTTACCAAAATGTTTTAGAGAAAGGAAACTCATGAAGGACCAAGCCTAGCAGAATACAGATCCCTGAACCCTGAGTACATTTTAGTCTACATAGTTTCATCTGAACCCTGAATACACTTTAATCTATGTAGTCTCATCTATAGGTGAGAATGTACAGAGAAAAGCTTGATGAACTATACATAGTAGGGTAGCAATATTAGTATTCCCTCCTTTTTATGCATAGCTAAAAATGTCAAGATATAGGGAAAGAAAAGAAAATCATGCATGATCTTCTCTAAACACTGGTTCTTAATGAGCCTCCAGGCTCTGCAGTATCAGGTTTCTTACCTCTTCAATGTCCTGATCATTGAATTTATAATTAAGAGCTTCTTTAATAGATAATTCCTTTTTATTGATTTCATCTAGGGTAGGCAACTGCATGCCAGCAGAGAACATCTGGACCAAAACATGATAAAAGGTTATTAGCAAGGGATTTTGGGAAGAGATGCTCTCAGTGTTCATGAACAACTGCTAGGTAGTCTCCAGCCACTTACTGCTTCTTTCCACTTCATAAATTCACTTTCAGTGAATTCTTGGTTTGAGACAAACTCTAGGCGGAACACGCGCTGATCATTGCCATGCCTAAGTAAAAGAGAGATAGCACCTCTAAGAATGTGAATGTTCACGTGGATGCCCTTTTTGACCTCTACCCATCTGTACCCAGACGCAGCAGCATTTTGCTACATAAACAGCATTTTGCTACCAAAAAAAAAAAAAAGAAAGAAAGAAAAAAAGAATGGCCATGTTGACTATATATAGTACCAGCATGTTGACTATAGTACCAGTACCCTACCAGACAGTGTACTACCAATCTCTACTGTCTCTGTGGTTCCCAATCCTGACTACCCTTTCTTTAGAGTCATCTAGGAAGATTTATATGAATTCCAATGCTAAAACACCACCTTAGATCAACTCAATCAGAATCTCTGGGAGTAAGAACCAGGAACAGAAGTTAAAAAACAAAACAAAAACAAAATGAAAAAATCTCCTACGTTGTTTTAATGGTCAGCTCGGGTTAGAAATCACAAAGCTAGCACTGGAAACCAAATGGACTTGCTTAGTGCTTTAAAAGTCAATGTACAATAAAATCCTTGATAGTCAATCAGCATCAAGAATATGTAATAGAGCCTGGAGCAGTGGTATGTGCCACAGCCCCAGCTACTCAGAAGGCTGAGGCAGGGGGATCACCGAGCACAGGAATTTGAGGCTGTAGTAAGCTATAATCGCACCTGTGAATAGCCACTGCACCCCAGTGTGGGTCACACAGGGAGATCCCATCTCTTAAGAAAAAAATGATATAGTTGTCTGAATGATAAGCAAACTCTATTCTCTAGAGAGGAAGAACACTGTCTTTCTACTAACCACTGTGTTAGCGAAGTTAAGTGGCTCTGAGCCATGCTCCTGGGGACTCTGCTTGTCAGGGCCACTCCCTACCCCTAGCTGGCCCTTTTTTTTAACAGACCCAGGGAGATGATGGGGTAGGGATGGGAGGGGGGAATGGAGAGACCATGGAAAACAAATTAGGCCAGGGAGACCTCTACTACCTGCTATTTGATGTGTGATTCTGGCAAAACTACTTCTATTCCTCCCTATACGGGAGTCTTTAGAATATTCAAGCTCCAGGAGGGCAAGGATTTGTGTATGTCTCTTTTGTTCTCTCATTTATCCTGATGCCTAGAACAATGCCTAACACATAGTACCTTCAGTAAATATCTGCTGAGCGAATGACACCTTCATTTTACTGAAGAGGCACTAAGTTCTGAAAGGTAATCTGAAAGGACTTGTCAAAGATGACGTGAGAGAGCTGCATGATGGAGCCAGGACCAGGAGCCTCCTGACCGCTTGCTAAAAAAATGCCTGTTGGCTCTGGGAGGAGGGTCTCTCACAACCCGATATCTCCCTTCTATTTGTCCTGCTGCTTCATATGCCTGGTTCCTCCATAGGAGAGAATATCCTACTTTCCCTATAGGCAAAGATAGAATATAAGTGTCTCCAAGTGCTTCGTGGGGATGGCATAAATAGTGTTCACTGTAACGAGAAACATCACACTGAGAGAGTAACAGCCCAAACAGGCAGTGCCTGTTTGAAGTGGGAGCAGAAGCTGACATAGAAAAGTCTCTTACCGTAGTTGTAGCCCTTTGTTTGTTCTGGTGCCACCTAGCTGGTAAACTTTGGCAGTTTCCACAACACCCGTAATCTCAGCAACCTAAGTGAAAGGACAGAGACACAAATCAAAAACAGACTCATTCAGAGCTTTCAACACCCCTCTTCCTTTGCCTCTATCAGCCTGAATGCAGACAAGCGACGCTGTGCCCGGTGGAGCCCACAACGGCCAGGTTTCTGAGCACCTTTCTAGGCTTAGACTTCAGATGGCCAAGCACAGAGAGCCTTGAGCTCAGGGTAGGCAAGTGCCAGGGGAAGAGTCAGTTAGCCTGGTGGGGCCCATTAGAAGTTTTTCCTCCCACTAATTCTACCATACTAGGGGATGTACTTGGGATTTGAGAGGTTGCTTTTTGTCAACCAAATATAAAAACCACAGAGGTTAGTTTCTGTTGCCAAGCTTTTCAGGACATGGCATGGCTGCAGATCCTCATACAAAGACATAAATACACATGTTAAAACCAGACAAACTCAAAACAAAACAAAAACAAAATAAAACAAAACCAACAACAACAACAAAAATCAAATGGCTATATTCCTGCTACCCAGATCACAGAAGCAGTGCTGGAACCAACATAACCATCTCTATTAGGCTGGAGGTATGTTTTTTGTTTTTTCTAACCTCAATACAATTCTCTGGTCTAGAAGTCACTTGGTATGCAACACGAAAATTTTTCATTCATTTATTTTGCTTTTCTTTTTTGAGACAGAGTCTCACTCTGTTGCCTGGGCTAGCGTGCCGTAGCATCAGCCTAGCTTACAGCAACCTCAAACTCCTGGGCTCAAGCAATCCTCCTGCCTCAGCCTTCTGAGTAGCTGGGACTACAGGCATGTACCACCATGCCCGGCTAATTTTTTCTATATATGTTTTTAGTTGTCCAGATAATTTCTTTCTGTTTTTAGTAGAGACGGGTCTCGCTCTTGCTCAGGCTGGTCTTGAACTCCTGATCTTGAGTGATCCTCCCGCCTCCCAGAGTGCTAGGATTACAGGCATGAGCCACCACGCCCGGCCAGAAAATTATTCTAAATGCAAACCCACCAGACGCTTGGACTCCAAGTATTCTTCCTGGCGTTAGGTCATGAATGATCCTTAGTTACCTCAGATTGTCACTGCTCTACAGGCATCTCATTTGGAGTCTATTTTCCAGTCAAATTGTGGCAGAAGAGTGACAAATGTGTTCAGTAGCTCCTACCCTCAGTACAGAATTATTATATTTAAAACATGAACAATTGTCCAAGCAAAGAAATACCAACCCGGTAAACTGGTTTGCTGTTGTGGTTTCCAATGCCAATCCGTACAAAACATCCTGTGACAGTTTTAGCAAAGAAGGGCATATGACACCAACGTTCTAACTTATGCCGTGATAATCGAACCCGATTCAATTCTTCAGGTAAGGAAACTGGTTGTGATTTTGGAGGGATCTCTTCTTTCCTGTGAAGAAGAAGGGGAGCAATGGAAAAAATGTTCATCATAAAAACAGAACAAAATAGAAAAATAATACCAACTTCTCAAAACTTAACCTTAACCAAAGTACATGTGATTAACCTAAGAGGGGAGATAAATGAAGCACTGGGAAAGAGCTGTATTAGAATCCTGTTCCAAACCAGTGTGAACTGTCCTGAATAGGGCTGCCACCCCAAATAAGCAATCAGAGTTAAGACAACAAATGAAAGCTCCAGGCCAATCTGAGAGAGACATGAAGTCAGTTCCTACCAGCCGGGCCCAGGTGAAATGTACAAGGGTGCAGGCTAGCAGCCGGAGGCAGAATAAATGAATGGGCAGATGTGCTGGAGAACTCAGTTTAACAAACCAAAGTTAACCAAAGTTATTGGCCCAAACAGGGAGATTTTGGGAACTATACCAAGCTTCTCCATAAAGAACCACCAAAATGTACAAGAACAGCTTACTCCTCTTCTTCATCAGATGATGACGTTCGGGATGAACGGTCTGACTTTTCACTAGACTTGTCATCCTCTTCCTCCTCCTCATCGTCAGAATACACTTCACTGGTTTTTAATGGCTGTTTTTTGGCGAGGAGCTCAGCTAGAAAGGAAGGATAAATGTTTACCTAGGTTTTCTCAACCAGAAATTGAAATATCTTTCATCCTTGAAAAAACTAGAAACGGAAAAGGACTCAAATACATAGCTCCATCTTCTCCACACTGGACTATGATAACTTGGGCTATATACAGAAAGGAGTTAAACCAGAGAGTTAAAATAATTCAGGCGCCAAACAACAGGCCCCAACAGAAAAAAGGGGGTGGTGGTGGAAGATTGTTACTAAGTGGGCAGAAAGGGTCACCAACACTACTGATAAGTGTCTTTTACTGCATTCGAGACACGTGAAGATGGGCAGGAAAGAGGGGGAAAAACTTATGACTGTAGAGAGTTTTTACAGAAAATTTTTTTTTTGAATTTGCAGTATTATTTGTAATAGCAGAAGAGTGAAAACAACACAAATGTTCACAAACAGGGAAGTGGCTGAATCACCTCTGGTACACCCACCCAGTGAATTACTACGCAGCTATAAAAAAGGAATGAGACATACTACACCCTGAGTCAGAAAATGTGTTTTAAAGGGCCAGACATGGCTGGGCGTGGTGGTTCATGCCTGTAATCCTAGCACTCTGGGAGGCTGAGGTGGGAGGATTGCTTGAGCTCAGGAGTTTGAGACCAGCCTGAGCAAGAGCGAAACCCTGTCTCTACTAAAAGTAGGAAAATTAGTGTCTACTAAAAATAGAAAAATTAGCCATGCGTTGTGGCATGTGCCTGTAGTTTCAGCTACTCGAGAGGCTGAAGCAGGAGGATCACTTGAGCTCTGGAGTTTAAGGTTACAGTGAGCTATGCAGGGCCAACAGGACAAGACCTTGTCTCAAAATACACCAAACAAACAAACAAACAAATCTAAGGAGTGATCTGATCTCCAGGATATACTGTTAAGTGAAAAAAGCAGGGTGGAGAAAAAGTGTGTACAGTATGTGACCATTAATCTAATACAGGAGGTGAATCTATGTCCTTATGTTTTAAAAAAAGGATATAAAAAAATTTTTAAGTGATTGCCTATTATAGGAGGTGGGAAGGTATGAAATAGAAAGGTATAGAAGCTAAACTTCTTTGTTCAGTAGATTTGACTTTGGAATCACATAATCATAAAACAAAATAAAAAGTCATCTCTGAACATCAAAAGCAAAACGAGACAGTATTCATTTGATTACATAACCACACAGAAAAGAACTATAACAAGTGACTTTATAAAACAGTCATTGAAAAGACAGACATGGAAGATAATAGAGAGCCCAGAAATAAATACTTGCATATATGGTCATATGGTTTTTGACAACAAAGCCAAGACCATTCAATGAGCAAATGATAGTCTTCAACAAATGGTGCTGGGAAACCTGAATATCCATACACAAAAAAAATGAAGTTGGACCTTCACCTTATACCTACCATATACAAAAATTAACTCAAAATGGATGAAAGACCTAAATGTACAAGCTAAACTATAAAAACTCTTGATGAAATCACAGGGGAAAGCTTCATGACACTGGATTTCGCAATAATTTCTTAATAATAATTTGGCAATTAATTTGCCAAAAATAATTTGGCAATTAATTAATTGCCAAAAATAAATAATTGCCAAAAATAATTTGGCAATTAATTTCTTAGACATGGCCAAGAGCATGGGCAACAAAAGGTAAAAAATAAATTGCGTTTCCTCAAAACTAAAAACTTTTGTGCATCAAAGGTTACTATCAACAGAGTGAAAAGGCAACCAACCCATGGAATGAGAAAATATTTGTAAATCATATTATCTAATAAGGGGAAAAAATACAGAATATATAAAGAACTCTTTCAACAACAGCAACAAAAAACAAACAACCTGACTAAGAAATGGGCAAAAAATTTGAATAGACATTTTTTTCAAAGAAGATGTATAGATGGCCAGTAAATGCATGAAGAAATGCTGAAAATCACTAATCTATAGGAAAATGCAAATCAAAATCACAATGAGATACTACTTCACCCCCAATAGGATAACTATCACCAAAAAGACAAATAAATATTGGTGAGAATGTGAAGAAATTAGAACCTTCATTTGTTGCTGAGAGGAATACAAGAAAACAGTGAAGCTGCTTTGGAAAACAGTTTGGAAGTTCCTCAAAAAGTCGGAGTTAGTTACCGTATGAACCAGCAATTCCACTTTGAGGTATATAACCAAGAGAAATGAAAACATATGTCCATATAAAAACTTTTGCACAAATATTCAGAGCAGCATTATTCAGAAAGTAAAAACAACTCAAATGTCTACCAAGAGGTCAGTGGATAAACAAAATGTGTATACTTGTATATCTGTACAATGGAACATTATTCAGACATAAAATGGAAGAAATATTGATACATACTATAACACGGATGAACCTTGCAAACATTATACTAAGTGAATGAAGACAGACACAAAAGATCACATATTGTATGATTCCATTTATAGGAAATGTCCAGAATAGGTAAATCTATACAGACATAAAGTAGATTATCAAAGAAAAATAAAAAGAAAGAAAGTAGATTAGTGGCTGCCTAGGGTTGGGGGATGATAGGTTTGGGAGTTTCTTCGTGGGGTAATATTCTAAAATTTACTGAGTTTTATTGCATATCTCTGTGAATATACTAAACCCAGTGCCTTGCACACTTTAAATGAGTAAATAGTTTCATGAGTTATATCTAAATGAAGTTGTTATAAAAAAACAAAATAAAAAACTCTGACATTCTGAATTTGAGATGGAATTATCAGTATGAAGTTCATGATCAATTTTATCCTTAAAAAAAATTCCTAGCTCTGTACACTGAAAATGCCAATTCAGTAGCATGAGCGCTCCTTTTGTCTAGACTGTAGTCTCTAAATACAATTTCTCATGATAAAGGAAGGAGGGTTCCATAGAAAAATGGTTAATTCCAAATCCAGAAAGCAAGGAAGCTATTAAAGATTACTGGGGTGTTGTGTCAAAAGGACTCAGCTGCAACAAGTTGACACTTTGAGTATCAGTAATAAAAATTGTAATGGATTAAAACACAAAAAGTATGTTACAATCCATGAGTTCACAGTTATATTCAAAATAAGTAAATCTCACTGGTCATCTTCGGAAGTTGCTAAGGAACTATTTTTCAATCTTTTGACAACTGGTAAATAAAAAGAAAATAAACCAAGCATTTATCCTGCCTTTCCTATTCAAAATGTACCTGGGAGTAATTAAACAGCTGATGAGAAGTTTCTCATTATAAAAGTAAACTAGATAATAAATGAAGAAAGGATGATAGATTAGAATATCACCACTTTGCAACTCCCAATGAATTAAGTGATCTAGGTAATGATCACCAAGGGTTACTAGGATAGAACACATTAGTATTTCCAATTCTTCATCCTTCTTTATACCATGCTCTTTGCTACGTGACTTGGTAGTTCCTCCTGGCTCCATAGTGACCATGTGGCAATTCCAAGCCTAGGCCTTAAGAGGCATTGTGTGTTTTTGCTTGTCCCTTTTATACTTCTGCCATCACCATATATGTCTGGGGTTTACTGGTCCAAGGAAGAAGAAAGACAGAACAGAACTGGCCCCAACCTGCAGCTTGGAGACAATCCCAGCTGAACTCCTACCATCAGGCAGCTGAATTGCAGCTGAACTACAGGTGCATAAGCAGGAACTGGGAGGAGTTTGTTACTTCACATTACAGTGGTTAAAGCTAACCAATAGAGCTGGTAACATCCCAAAATGAGAGACAATCAGTATTATGTATCTCCTGATGGAAATACACATCACCACCTAAAACTCAGCCTTTCCCCTGAAATAAAAACAACAACAAAAACAGAGCCCAAAATCTGACCAATTCTTTAGCTCTAACTACCAATTTACAGGAAATTCAAGGGACTAGAGAAACACATTCAATACTACCAATGAAATGCAGTTGGCATCTATGAGAAACTGCAAGAAACATGACCCAGTTTCTTCAGCAAATAAACTGTAAGGTAGAGAAAAAAGAGAAGAGGAAGAAAACCTACAGGTTAAGTGACTTAAGGGACATATTAAAACATCACAATGTGTGGACTTAAGATCCTGATTCAAACTATCAAATTATTATTTCTTAAATTACAAAACAGAGAAATCTGAACAGTAAATATTTGATAATATTAAGGGATTGTTACTATTTTTTAGGTGAAATAATGGTATTGTAGTTAGTTTAAAACAAGAGTCTCTATCTTTTAGGGATGCATATTGAAATACTTATGATTATAATATAATGATCCTAGTATTTACTTCAAAATAATCTGATGGAAGTGGGAGGACTGCTGAGGCTGGATGATGGGTTCAGGAGGTTTACTGTGCTATTCTCGGCATATATTTGGAATTTTATATAATAAAGAGCTAAAAAGAGGGCAAAATAACAATAGGCACCAGGAAGTCAAATCATATGATCAAAGACACAAAGTAGTCATTACATTTTTCCCACTTACCTGTCCTGTTCTTCCGCTTTTCTCGCTCTGCTTTCAGCTCCTCCATGGCTTGGGATTTCTTATCTAGTTTCTCATCCCGTTTGGAACGCCGTTCCTTGTTGTGGGATGTTACCTGGGAAAGGAAGGGTATGTAGGATGGCCCTTTTAACCAACAGCTAATAAGATTCAAACCTCAAAAATGAATTTTTTCTTTCTTTCTTTTTCTTTTTAGAGAAGGGGTCTTGCTTTGTTGCCCAGGCTGGAGTACAGGGGCACCATCATAGCCCACTGCAGCCTTGAACTCCCGGGCTCAAGCAATCCTCTAGCCTTACTCTCCTGAGTAGCTGTGACTACTGGTGTGCACCATTATGCCTGGCTAATTTTTCTTTATTTTTTTTAGAGATAGGGTCTCACTTTGTTGCCCAGGTTGGTCACAAACTCTGGGCTTCAAGTGATCCTCCCACCTTAGCCTCTCAAAGTGTTGGGATCATAGACATGAGCCACTGTGCTCAGCCCCAAAGTGAATCTACATTGGCTGCAGAAACTTAGAAGTGTAAGGGGAGAGAGCATCCTCTTGTGGACAGAAAGGACAGAGCAGTAAAAGTAAGCTCCTGCCTTACATGCCTCATAAAACAGCAAGTTTAGGAATTATCTGAATAAACTCTTTCTGGAAGAACACCCTAGATCACAGCGAATATTTGTTGATACTGTCAACAAAGCCTTTGATGATGAATGCAGAGATGATTTTCCCAGTTACATTTATACCAAGGCTAGGATGACATACACCTGAGTAAACTTCACAACCAATCAGGCTACCTGAGAGAGACAGGATGTCTGCCAGCTAACACTTCCTTAAGAAATGCTCACACACATCTTCCTGCTTTTTAAATTCAACTTGAGTGTGAAAGTCAGGTGTGGTGGCATGCACCTGTAGTCCCAGCTACTTGGGAAGCTGAGGCAGTAGGATCACATGAAGCCAGAAGTTTGAGGCTACAGTGTGCTGTGATCACACTTTTGCATAGCCACTGCCCGCGACCATGGTCAACATAGCAAGACGTTTCTTTCTTTTTTTTTTTTTTTTGAGACAGAGTGTCACTCTGTTGCCCAGGCTAGAGTGCCATGGTGTCAGCCTAGCTCACAGCAACCTCAAACTCCTGGGCTCAAGCGATCCCCCTGCCTCAGCCTCCTGAGTACCTGGGACTACAGGCATGCACCACCATGCCTGGCTAATTTTTTCTCTATATATTTTTAGTTGTCCAGCCAATTTCTATTTTTTAGTAGAGACGGGGTCTTGCTCTTGCTCAGGCTGGTCTTGAACTCCTGAGCTCAAACGATCCACCCACCTAGGCCTCCCAGAGTGCTAGAATTACAGGCGTGAGCCACTGCACAGGCCTAAACCTTATCTTTTAAAAAAGAAGAAAAAAACAAGTACTAAGGAGTTAAACAGTGCAGCTAATGGTGAAATGATAAGATATGCCCAGAGATTAATGAAACCTACAAGGTACAGATGACATGTAATAGTCTTTCACTAACTAACTTCAGCTGATTAATATAAACCCATCTTTTACTTAACCACACACACACTCTTAATTAAAAGAGGTTTACTCTTTGGATAAATGAGGACCATTGAATCTCCTACCTGAGATTCCTGAATCTGTGTCAGCTTTTTCTTTTCCTGCTCCTCTTCTTGTTTTTTCTTTTTTTCTTTCTTTTCTTTCTTTTTGGCTGTTTTTAGTTTTTTCTTGATTTCAAATCTGGTTAAAAGATATTTGTTTGGTTTTTAAGTAGCAATGAAGTATATGTAAAGACTGATTTCTATTAGATAGGAGAAAGGAAGTAAGTAGAAGAAAGGAGTTAATAAACATTTTGGCTTCTTGCAAGAAAATCCGATGTACCTTATTAGTACATTTAAAATACTGAATTATAACAAAAGTACTTGAAAGCGTTAAGTTGGAATATACTTAAAATGAGAGAAAATATTCAGGATATTGCTGTACTTCATCATTAGCCTTTTGGTAACAGAGCTCTCTCTCAATCTTCACATAAAAAAACAGTTTATTCCTGAATCAATTTAGGTAGCAAAATTGAACTTCAAGGGTGTTCTATTAGAGAGCTAATGTCACATTTTTAAGGTGCTTAGGAGTAAGACTGTATTTTAAAAGCACCACTTTCCATCTTTCTTCATTAGGAAAAATGTTCCTCACCCCACCAGAAATGTCAATAATATGCAACTCTCTTAATTCCAATCTGGGCTCTCATAACAAAAATCAGGATTTTATGAAACAAAAAATATTTTTTTGTGAATTTAACAGACTATATGGAATAAAGGACTATAATAAACATTAAACTCTTATTACCACTCTAAACTTTAATTGCCAATTTTTAACTTAGTTCTTAAATAATATGAATTTTTTTATGCTCTTTTAACTCATTATTAAGATTGTTCATGTATATTTGTAATGTGAGATAGGGGAAATGCTGTTATGAATTTACTCCTTTTAAAAAAAGTTAATCAACGAGTCAAGGAAGAAATCACAAGAGAAATTAGAAAATAATTTGAGATGACTGGAAATGAATACACAATATACCAAAACTTACAGGATGTACCTAAAGCAGTATTTAGAGAAATATATAGCTGTAAATGCCAGTATTAAAAAAGAAGATCTCAAACCAATAACCTAACTTCTACTATAGGACAGTGGGGAAAAAAAGCAGAGTGTGGTAGTGTAGGCCTAGTCCCAGCTGCTCGGGAGGATGAGGTGGGAATATTGCTTGAGGCCAGATGTTCAAGACTAGCCTGGGCAACATAGTGAGACCCTGTTTCTCAAAAAAATGAAAAAAATTAGCTAGATGTAGTAGCACACACCTCTAGTTCCAGCTACTCAGGAGGTTGAGGTGGGAGGATCATTTAGCCCAGGAGTTCAAGGCTGAAGTAAGCTATGATTATGCTATTGCACTCCAGCCTGGACAACAGAGCAAGCCCTTTTTTCTTTTTCCTTTTTTGAGACACAGTCTCGGCTCTGTCACCTGGGGCAGAGTGAAGTGGTATCATCACAGCTCACTACAACCTTAAATCACTGGGCTCAAGTGATCCTCTTGCCTCAGCCTCCTGAGTGGCTAGACTACAGGCACGTGCCACCATGCCTGGCTAATTTTTCTATTTTTAGTAGAAATGGGGTCTTGCTCTTGCTCAGGCTGGTCTTGAACTCCTGAACTCAAGCAATGCTTCCCCCTCGGCCTCCTAGAGTGCTAGGATTATCAGCGTGCATCACCACACCCAGCCCAGAGCAAGCCCTCATATCTTTAAAAAAAAAAAAAAAAAAAAGACAGTGAAAAAGAAGAACAAACTAAATGTTGAAGTAAACAGAAGAATAAAGATTAAAGTTGAAATTGATGAAATAGAGACTAGAAAAACAATATAATCAATGAAACCAGAAGTCGGTTCTAGAAAAGATCAACGAAATCAACAAATCTTTAGCTATACTAATAAAGAAAAAAGAGAACACTCAAATTACTAAAATCAGGTGTGAAAGACAGACCATCACTATCAACCTTACAGAAATAAAAGAGATCATAAGGGAATACCACGAACAACTATACGGCAACAAATTAGGTAATGTAGATGAAATGGGAAAATTCCTAGAAAGCCTCAACCACCAAAATTGACTCGAGAAGATAAAGAAAACCTGATTAGACCTCTAACAAATAAAGAGACTGAATAATGAATAATTTTAAAACTTCCAACAAACAAAAAGCTCAGATACAGATGGCTTCACTGGAGAATTCTACCAAAAATTTAGAGAATGTTTGTATTTAAAGAATACCAATTCTTCACAAACTCTTCCAAAAAACAGAAGAGGAGGAAACACTTTTCAACTCATTCTAGGAGGCTAGTATTACCTTGATACCAAAACAAGACAAAGACATCACAAGAATAGAAAAATATAGACCAGTATCTTTTATGTATATAGACATAAAAATCTTCAACAAAATAGTACCAAATTGAATCCAGGAACTTAAACACCACAAGCAAGTAAGAATTATCCCAGAAATGCAAAAACTATAAAACATTGTTGAAAGAAATAAAAGAAGACTTAAATAAACGGAAACACACCACATATTTATGGACTGGAAGAAAATATTAAGATGGTAATACTCCCAAATTTGATCTACAAATTCAACACAATTTCTATCAAAATGCCCTTTTTTTTTTTTGAGACAGGGTCTTGCTCTGTCATGCAGGCTGGAGTGGAGTGGCATGATCA
The DNA here is from genome assembly GCA_963574885.1 of Lepilemur ruficaudatus. Lineage (NCBI taxonomy): Eukaryota > Metazoa > Chordata > Mammalia > Primates > Lepilemuridae > Lepilemur > Lepilemur ruficaudatus. The sequence goes on along the minus strand of CAUYRT010024435.1, from coordinate 14,523 downwards.
TGGCTTATCACAGCTTTGAACTCCTGAGCTCAAGACATCTTCCCTCTTGCCTCAGCCTCTGGAGTAGCTGGGACTACAGACGCACACCACTATGCCCAGCTAATTATTTTAATTTTTGTAGAAATGTGGTCTCGCTATGTTTCCCAGGCTGGTCTCAAACTCCTAGGCTCAAATGATCCTCCTGCCTTGGCCACCCAAACTGCTGGGATTAGAGGCATGAGCCACTGTGCCCAGCCTTTTTTTTTTTTGGTAGAAATTGACAAGATGATCCTGAAATTCACACAAGAATGCAAAGGGTTCCCAATACCAAACAATTTTGAATCAGAAAAAAGCCGGAGGACTCATACTTCCCAATTTAAAAACTGACTACATGGCTATAGTAATTAAAATAGAACAGGGCCAGACACTGTGGCTCACACCTGTAATCCTACCAGTCTGGGAGACCATGGCAGAGTATTGCTTGAGCCCAAGAGTTCAAGACTAACCTGAGCAAGAGCAAGACTTCATCTCTACAAAAAAATAGGAAAATTTGCCAGGCATGGTGGCATGTACCTGTAGTCCTATCTACTAGGGAGGCTGAGGCAGGAGGATAGCTTGAGCCCAGGAGTTTGAGGCTGTAGTGAGCTATGATGACACCACTGCACTCTGGCCTAGAAGACAGAGCAAGGTCCTATCTCCAAAAACCAAAACAAAACAAAAAACCAGAATGGAAATGGCATAAGGATAGATATATGTATCAATGGAATGGAACTGAACCATGCACAAATAAACCCATATATCTATGGCCAACTTATTTTTGATAAGGATGCCAAGACCATTCAATGGGGAAAGAATAGCTTCTTTTCAACATGTAGTGCTGGGACAAGTGAATATGCAAAAAAATGAAGACAGAACCGTAGCTCACACCTTGTACAAAAATTATCTCCAAATGGATCAACAACCTAAATGTAAGAGCTAAAACTATTATAAAAATTTTGCATTAAATATAACACTACCCAAAGAGTGAAAAGACAACCTACAGAATGGGAAAAAAATATTTGCAAATCCTATATCTGATAAGAGTTTCGTGTCCAAAATATACAAGGAATTCTTGGCTAGGCACAGTGGCTCATGCCTATAATCCCAGCACTTTGGGCAGCCAAGGTGGGAGGATTGCTTGAGGCCAGGAGTTTGAAACCACCCCAGGTAACATGGCGAGACCTCGTCTCTACAAAAAATTTAAAAATTAGCTGGGCATAATGGTGTGCACCTGTAGTCCCAACTACTCAGGAGGCTGGGGCAAGAGGATTATTTGAGCCCAGGAGTTTGAGGTTACAGTTAGCTATGATCACACCACTGCACTCCAACCTGGGCAACAGAGTGAGATCCCATCTCTACAAAAAATAATAATAATAATAATAATTTTATAAAAATAAAAACAGGCCAGGCACGGTAGCTCATGCTTGTAATCCTAGCACTTTGGGAGGCCAGGCAGGAGGACTGCTTGAGGCCAGGAGTATGAAACCAGCCTGAGCAAGAAGAAGGAGACCTTATCTATACAAAAGTAGAAAAATTAGTGGGATGTGGTGGTGCATGCCTGTAGTCCCAGCTACTTTGGAGGCTGAGTGAGCTGTAATGAGGTCACTGTACTCCAACCTGGGCGCCAGAGTAAGACCCTGTCATTCATTTATTCATTCATTAATAAATAAATGAATAAATTAAAATAAAAACCAAGTTCGAGACAAGACATTCATTCCTTATTCTTGAGCTACTTTGTGATTTTATCATAGGGCCCCCAGTTGGTTTTATATGACAACCTCTTGTTATGCTCTCCACAGTTCAGAAATACAAATTTTAGAAGTCACTCCTAACCATCTGGCAGCTCTAGCACAGTTTCTTAAGTGCTGTTTGTTCCAATACAGGTAACCTTGGAAGCACTCATACTCAAAACAAATGTCTATTGCTTGCTGCTGACTGAAAGCCAAACATTCTTGTCTAGGATAACTCATCACACTTAATGTCTCCAAAAGGGACAGACAAGCTCCAGATGAAATGGTACTAACTGCTGCCAAAGAAAATGCTTGTATTTTTCTGTCATGGTATTAGGTAGGTAGGGAAGGAACCTAGTTCTGAGGACTATTTCATTTCCTGAGACAAAAACCAAGTTTATTTTTACCTTGAAATTCTGTTAGGAGATAAGGAAGAACTTTTGCCATTTAAAGTATGGCACAAGTTCAGAACTGAAGCAGCTTCTGAATATCAAAAAGCAATTGAACATTTGAGTTTTTAAGAAATACAAAAACCATGTTAGAAAGACAGATATCTAACTTGTATATAATGTGGAGAAATTCCAAATCTTGAATCCTGTCAAGACAGGGTTCCAAACGTGAATTTTGGAAAATTATTTCCACTTGAGAGCTTGAACAATTTCAAGCCAATTTGAAAATATAAAGCTGTAAAACACCATTTGTTCATTTAATTTTTACATATCATTTGTTATGTTCCTACATTATTCAGTAATTACTACATTCATATTCTAAAATCCAGGCAATCTCACGATTTCCTTACTACTTTTTGGTGAGTAGAAATCAAAGCATATAATGAAGTTTATCAAGGCAAAAAGAATGTCTGTAAATCCCTTCAGATTTCTGCTTGTACTGCTTGTGTTACAGAATAGGTAAAATAATAGGAAACGTAAGGCAGGAGAGGATGTTGCCACAAAGCATTTTATGGGGTCAGATGGTCCCAGGTTTGAAATCCAGTTCTACCGCTTACCAGCTAAATGACATTAGGCAAGTCTCTTCTTTTATTAATTCAACTAATAGTGTACATCTGCGTGCCAGCAACTGTTCTAGGCACCAGGAATAGAGCACTGAACAAGACAAAGTCTCTACCTTCATGGACAATAACCCTTGGTTACTAAATGTTTCTAAGCCTAAGTTTCTGCCTCTAGAACATGGTATAACCAACTTCATAGGGATGTTATGAAATTTAAATAATGCACATGATGTCTTATGAATAAAACCTTATGAATAATGCACATTAGTAAAGCCAATGAATGGCACTGAGTAAACAATAAATGTGATCTTAAATTTTTTTTTTTTTTATTGAGACAGAGTCTCACTCTGTTGCCTGGGCTAGAGTGCTGTGGAGTCAGCCTCGCTCACAGAAACCTCAAATTCCCGGGCTCAGGTGATCCTCCTGCTTCAGCCTCTCAAGTAGCTGGGACTACAGGCATGCGCCACCATGCCCAGCTAATTTTTTCTATATATTTTTAGTTGGCCAATTAATTTCTCTTTATTTTTAGTAGAGACGGGGTCTCGCTCTTGCTCAGGCTGGTTTCGAACTCCTGACCTTGAGCGATCCGCCCGCCTCGGCCTCTCAGAGTGCTAGAATTACAGGCGTGAGCCACCGCACCCGGCCTACACTATATTATTAACTGTAGTCACCCTGATGTACCATAGATCTCTTGAACTTTATTCCTCCTGTCTCACTGAAATTTTGTATCCTCTGGCCAACATCTCTCCAAACCCTTCTCTTCTAATTTTAATTAATTTAGATTTCACAAGCTACGTGGGTGTGGTGGCTGCCACAGCCGGACAGCACAGGTTAAGAACATTTAGAAGACAGGGTGAAATAGATAACAGATCAAGTGTTTAAACTGAAGACTGCAACTTGCCAATAAGCTTCCCTGAATGTTTGACTTCTGGATGGCAAACAATATAACCATATGGTTCTCTCTATCAGAAATTCCTTTTGCTTTTCATTACAGGTTAACTTTACAAACTTCCTTATTTTCTTTGCTCTTCTTTGACCTCTAGTCCGGAAAGGATAATCCACTACGTTCCTCTCAAACAGCCCTTGATAGTCCTAAAAGTACATGAACGCCCTGCGTAGTCTACTACCATACTTAAAAAAAAATAACGTTTTGACGATGCATAGGTAAAAATCTGGAAAATACCGAACAGAGTGAAGAAAATAAGAATTACCCAAACTTTTGGAATTATTCCTTTTGGTCTTGTACAACTAACGACGATGGTGATGGCAATGAGAGCTGACATTCAGCTAGTGTTCCCTACGGGCTAGACACTGTTTTGTTTACATTTAGTTCATTCTTCGAAATACATACTATTTAACATTACTCCCATTTGAAAGAGGGGGAAACCAAGTCACTCGCCCAGGATGAAAGAGCTTGTATGTGGCATAACTGGGATCTGAACCCGGGCAACCTGGCTCCCCACTGTTCCCATGTATTTAAACAAACCTGCGATCACACCGTACACAGTGTTGTTAAAAGATTCTCCTTGCCCTTCACTGTGTTTTGAAAGACGATATTTAGCAGCACCACGTATTTTGTCACTAAATTATATTATAAAATTTAGTTAAACTGACCCTGACTACTGGACACATTCGGGTTGTTTCGAGAATGTAGCCGTTACAAATAACAGGGAAACGTCCTCATACGTAAATCTTTGTGTACATCTCGCATTGTTTACTTAGGTTCAACTTCTAGGACTCAAATGGCTCGGCCAAAGGGTCTGAAGACATTTAAAATCTTCTAAAACTATCGTACCCTATAACCCATCAGCAGTTTATTTTATTTACTTTTTCCATAACAAGGGTTTATGTTACGGATACAATTTTGTCACGTCTCCTACGATGCTCAGAATGCTTTCAGGCTTAGGTTTTGGTGAGTGGGCTCTTCCTTTTCCAAATGGCCCAGCCATGAACTTCACTCTGCTCCATCGAGCCTCTTGTCCAAGTTGAAACACTATCCTTATTCTCGAGTCAACTACGATTCACCAAAACAAACTCAACACTGACCCCTTCTAAAGATCAACCAGGATCTGACCCCTGAGGGCACCTTACAGCTAAACTGTTTTGTCTGTCTTTGCAATTGCTTAGAGCAGAGCTCCCGCCAAGCACCTCGCCCAAACTGTCCACAAGGCCAAAGGCAGTAACCCTCTATATCACATACGGGAGACAGGACAGCAAGCAAGTCCCCTGAGCAGCTAATTCTTGGTTTATAATATTCGGTAGGACTCCTTAGACATTACATAAGTTAAATAAATAAGAAGCTGTTATTGGACATCAAATGCCCTAATAGACACAAGTGAGGTTAAAATTGGTATCAGAGATTTGAAAGGGGGGAAAAAAAAAGAACGAAGTCCCATTTGAACTATTTAGCTGACTTTATGGAAAACCCCTGACTCTTGGAAAAAATGGGAGAGAGAGGAGCACATGGGGGAAACCACAGCTCTAACAGGAAACCCTGCCACACCTGTTGAGACAAAGACCAATTCTATTTCTATGCCAGTCTTCCCCGCAAACATTTTTTTTTCTAACATCTCTTGTTGCATATACTATACAGAACACATTATCGGGGCTCTCCGCTGCCTTTTGTTGAAGGAAGGAAACATAAGACTTTAATTTCACAGTCTCTGTTAATGAGCACGTTTATAGGTTTTACGATATTTAAAAATACTGAAATGCTTTTCATCCTGTTTTAAGGATGGACAACCAAACGTCAGGAGGAGATGTGCAATTTGATCAGCACTACCCAGATTAACATCTGAAAAGCAGACAGCAGAATCCGACATCGCACCTCGGAAGACCTGGCCCTCGACGGTCCAGCCTCGTGAGTCTAGCTAGCCGAGGAGCCCGGGAGGAGCGAGCAGAAAGCTGGTGCGTCAGTGTTGGCACCGCACCTACCGTTCTGGGTGAGCTTTGTGGAGCAAATGAGGGTGGCGATCTGAAAGCTATCTTTTGTGCTATCCTTGCTTGGGGTAAAGGCGGCCGGGGTTTTGGATGCTTGGAGCTCTTTTTCTTCCATCTCCATCTTGGTCCCAGGCAGGGTCAGGTAGAATTTAGCATCTTCCATTTTCTTGTTGTCTCCCTAAAAAAGGAAGCATGTTAGATGCTCCCACCAAATGAGGGGAGACATCTCTTGCATGCAAATGAAACCAGTTTCTATCAAGAGCACAGTGCATGTCCAGAACGAGAAGCGTGGCTTTATCTGATTATACGTAAGGTCCCCTCCACCTCTGAGACACCGTGCTATCTTTCCACGGAGTTTGAACCCAGAAAAATTATTTCATCATCGAATGAACTTGTGGTTTCTAGCTGTAAACTAGAAAGACCATCCAAGTCTATGCTAGAAATAATAAATACATTACAGAATGAGGTTGAGTTTCATTTTCTTAAACCCATAAATGGTCACAATGATACTCCTCTGGGCTGATGGAGGAAGAAGTGACTTGCTCTGCCTTCCAAAACTATTTACAAACTAAGCTGTTAAGAAAAACATTCATCAGGTGGATGCAAACGAGCTGCCAACTGTGTGAAAACTCCCCAGATATTATTGCTGGATAAATGAGATCTTCCTGCATCTGCCTGGTGCTCTAAAACCTCGGTAGAAGTGATAGCTCAGCAACAGTTAGAAGGGAAGGATGGCGACCAAACCCGTAGGGGAGGAAACAAGGACCCCAGAGCAGAGAAATGGTATCTGGTTCACAGCGATATGAAAACCACATCCTCCCACACTCCCCACACTCTCTCCACGCCCAACAGCACAACTGGCTACGGGCCATGCAGGACGACGCAAAGAGCAGATCGGAAGAGGCCAGCCCTTCCACCACTTGCAGGAGAGGGTGAGATGTGTCTTAGAAGACTAAGTAATCATGCAACTCATTCTCTCCAGAAAGGGGATGGGAGACCGCACAGCTGGCGTGACCAGAGCCCTCTGGGTCTCTAGACTTTAACGGGCAAACACATACAGTTCTAGAGAGGTTCGTGCTGTTTATACACAAAAATCTGCAAGGAGCCTTAAAAGCCAGTTTCAAAGGGAGTAAATATTTGCTCAGCCACTTTCTGGGCCTCGTTCTGTTAGCGCCACCTTATAGACCACCAGATCGTGCCTCCCATCCTGCAGAGTGGTGCCGTCCGGGTTCATCAGCTTCACGAAGGCCACCCCAAAGGCTCGCTCCGATTTGTCTCTGGCTGGAAAGACAGAAACACGTGTCTGAGCAGCGTGGAAAGACACCGGGAGGCGACAGCCGTGACGGCTGGTCTCACGTGTTGCTCTGGGGTGTGACTTCAACCGCATCACAGCAAACACGTTTCGGCAAGCTGCAAAAGACCACACGTGCTGTGTGCACCACTGAAACCGGCTGGTCCTCCCAAGCAAGCTCCTCTTTCTCCAGTTCCTAACAAGTGAGATAATCCAACTCTACCCCATGTCAACTCCATGTCCCCAACACCTCTGGAGGCTGTCCCTTTCTCTCCCTTCCTCTGTCCCTACCTGAGTCTGGGCCACCTTCACCTCCTCCCTTTATTTCTACAAGCCCTTCCTAACCCCTCTGTCTCCAGTGCTCTCTCCACGCCGGAGTGAGGTTTCCAAAATCAAATCCGATCTAAGTCAATGGCCGTGTTTCAAAACCCTCTCTCTGGGTCTTTGGGGGTTGACCTCTGAGCTCACTGGGTCCCCTGCCTCGGTGTCTGTGGCTGGGATATCTGGTGGCCTGTTCTTGTCACATGGCTCTGAGGTCTGCTGTGACCCTTGGGTCCCCACCCTGGCTGAGTAGTAATCTGTCGGATGATTATAACTCAGTTTGTTTATCCATTCTCCTGCTGATGGCCATCTGGGCTACTCCAGGATTGGGGTATTATGAATAAAGCTGTTGTGAACACAGACCAACCCGTCCTGCCCCCTAAAAAAACCCAACCAGAAACCACCCTTTAATGGTTCCTCCATGACATGGTTCAAAGACATCGTCATCCTCAAGATCTGGCTCTAGCCCTGTTAGAATCAGACTGCCTGGGGACCAGCTCGCTCACGTGCCAGCCTTGTGACCCCAGGTGAGCGTCTAGCCTCCTTGGGCCTTAGTGTCTTTATGTATAAATGTGGATAAAAGTAGGAATGTGTCTTATCGGATTATTATGGATACTAAACAGAGCCATGTACACATAGGGCATCACACAATGTCTGGCACAGACTAAGACCTTGATAACTGCTAACTTAGTACTACATGAGAACCATATGAAATGGCTGATATTTGACTATTTTGACCCACAGAAATGGCAATTTTGCATGGTCTAGCCTGATATTATTGCCCCTGCTGTTCCCACTTCAGCAATACTGAGCTCATGTCAATTCTCCAGACCATTTCTCCCTTGTCACCCTTTACTGGGCTAACGTCATCTACTCACCTCCAAGTCTCAGCTAAGATGTAGGAGATGGCACATGGACATCTCCCAGTTTGGGTATACTATTCTGTATGTGATCACCCATTTTCTTGTTCATCTTCCTAACCAGACCCCCAAGACCCTGAGTGGCAGTGTCCCGCTGGCTGTCACATACCAGGGCCCCGCCTGCAGCCTGCTGTGTGGATGGTGCTCAACAAATTCACTTTGGAAGGAGGGGTTACATTTTGATGCAATGCTGAAGGAGAGGAAGACACTGCCGGAAATTCTGTGATCGGAAAGCCATCAATTTCCTTCTCTGCTCACATTTCAGAACAAGCCATTTCACCAGCTATGACCCAAGACTCGACATAGATCTTTCATGATAAAAATGGTAATTTCTGGAGACAAGAGATTAAACAGTTTTCCTACTTTCTCAGCAATACGGCAGCACACACCGTGAGCGTCTCGGAAGGAGACACAGCGTGTAGCATTTCTTACACCTATTTGGCTATGAAACCCTTTTTGTCATGGAGCGTCTATCCACATGTCAGAGAACGTAAGTGTTCACAGAACATATTTCAGTGGAAATTCTGATATGAAGTGATTAACACAGACCCTGGAAACCCAGCAAAATTCATGATTCTGATTTCCTTGGCACCAATGAATTCTGAAATAAAGTTGCCACATACTTAGTTTCCAAGTACCTTGTTCTCTAGATACACAAAAGGGCTGTCAAGCCAGTGTAAAATTTTTTTTTTTTTTTTACAGAAATATGTCACCGATCTTCTAATACTTACATTCCTGAGATGATCTGTGTCGGAAGGTAAACCGTATATGACAGTGTGTGACCTCTTCTATAGCGATGGATACCTGCATAATAATAGTAAGAAATTAATAGTTTACAGACACACAGTACTTTGCATGCATGGCTCATTTTACATAATTAGGTTCAATTTTAACAGCACTAATTACTGTAGGGTGTGATTTGGTATGAGGTTTCATTCAAAGGAGACAGCTATTTTCAAACCAAAAGAACCTCAGGAGATGATCATCTTGCTGTTCATCATAGATTCTAAGTATAGAAATATTGCAAGTTTCTTATCTTTACAAGTATGAACAGTAAATACTTCAGAGGGCAAAGATTGCTACTTTGAGGTCTATACAGGACTTTTCATATGGCAAGGTGTATACTGATATGGTAATAATTAGGGTCTACAACAGAAGGAAAAGATAAAATACTAGCGGCAAAGAAGCTTTCTGCTGCTTACACACACACAGGCAGCAGCAAAGCAGCGCCATGGGGCAATGGGAAGAGTAGAAAATTTGTGCTGAGTAGTTAAATTATGGCATGATCATATATATCCTGGAACGTTATGCAAGTATCTAAAAATACACGTCTGAAGAACTTACGTCTTGAGATAAGAAGTTTCAAAAAGCACACTATAAATTTGTATAAACAGCATCATCGAAAACATATGAACTACATAAAGTTGTTGAAAATGGTTACTTCTAAATTAAGAGATGAGTGCTCTCCCCTGTGGAGAGCTCACATGACTTCAACAATTAGAAAGAGCTACTGGAAGGCTGTGTGCGGTGCGGTGGCTCACGCCTGTACTCCTAGCACTTTCGGAGGCCGAGGTGGGAGGATCGCTTTGAGGCTAGGAGTTCCAGACCAGCCTGAGCACAAGTGAGACCCCCCCCATCTCTACAAAAAAAATAGAACAATTAGCTAGGCGTGGTGGCTTGCAACTGTAGTCCCAGCTACTGAGGAGGCTGAGGCAGGAGGATCCTTTGAGCTCAGGAGTTTGAAGGCTGCAGTGAGCTATGCTGATGTCGCTAAACTCTAGCCCGGAGCAGCAGAGTAAGACTCTGTCTCAAGAAAAAAAAAAGGGGTGGGGGAGAGCTACTGGAGCCTCGAATTCAGGCTCTGACACTAGTTAGCTCGAGGATCTGGGCAAGTCACTTAACTTCCTCGAGTCTCAGTACCTAGTCAGAGAAAGGGCATTGCGACACCTGCTTGTTTTAGCCGCAAGAGCTGATACGGGGCTCAAAGGAGATGACTGATCTGAAAAGCACTTTGGAACTTGTAACACACATATTTAAGTTGAAAAGAGGCCCAGAAAACTTGGTGAGAGGCCAAAGAGAAAAAAATGTTAGGAAACTGCTTGCACAGTGTGAAAATTTCCGTTTGATTCTGGACCATCTTGGCAGCCTATTACATCATGACAACCATAAGCTTCTCTATTCAAACTTCCGTACACTTACGAATGAGCATGTTATTGAAGAATGCTGAGTTTATTCAAGATGCATGCTCTTCTACAGAATTATAATAATTTCTCATGGCACACCATAGGCAACTTACTTAAACCTCAGTGTGAAGTAGGAATGATTTGGGGGTAAAAAGAAGACAGGAATCTAAACACAGTTCAACAGATGACAGGGGTGACCCAAGACTCATTCTCACCTTGACAGTCTCATACCAACAGGGCTGCTTGACTTGGTAATAGACGACTGATTTGTACTCTGAAATGCCTTCATATCCCGCACCAGGATGAATTGCTTTCTTTGGATGGAAAGAAAAAATGAGGAGGGGATAATTTTGTCCAGAAAAGTAAGAGGACTCCACACAGCACGCATGACTCCCTTATCCCCCAACACGTCCACGTATGCCCTACGCCGGCATCTCTAAGCTAAGTTTGGGGTGAAGAGTAGAGAATTTCTACCACTTTATTTGAGGGTCTGAGTGTGTACATCTGGTAGCAGCTCCGGGACCCAGGACCGTGAGAATACTCCCCTTTCCTGTAACTTCTCTCTCTTCTATCCCCAGCCATGCCCTCCCCCCTCATTCCTTCCTCTTCTTCTGTCTCTCAGGGAACAGGAGGCCTGGTGACGGTGACTACAGTTAGGTCCCCTGTGCAGATGTACAGATGACCTACAGATGCAGGTGTCGACATTCTACTTTGGGGGCTGGTGTGTGGTACGGCATCGTCACCCGAACTCAGGCATGCATCCTTTGCTAGGAATGAACCAGTTAGTGCAGTAGAACCAGGATTCCACGAGGCACTTCCAAGCTACGTGGCAAAGCTATGCAATGACCAGCCAGGAGGAGATGTGTACTTGAAATGAGCTCATCGGGTTTGAGGGCTCTTATCAATGGCACAAACAAAACACTCCCGGCCAGGCGCGGGAGTTTGAGGTTGCTGCGAGCTAGGCTGACCCCACGGCACTCTAGCCCAGGTGACAGAGCGAGACTCTGTCTCAAAATAAATAAATAATAAACAAACAAAACATTCCCATATGGTGGCCCGCACATTCTGTTTATCCCTCTAACACAGAATGCCACTTGACTTTGTAAACCATTTGGTCATGCGTTTCCTCCAAAGACGATAACAACCATGGGACATGGCGGGACTGTACTTCATTGCTCCCTGAGCACCGACGCAATAGGACACTTGGTGGGTTGAATGAAGCAAGAACTTGATCCTTGGATTCCAAAGCAGATAACTATGGCTCATCCTAGAGCAGCCAGATTTCCATCGAGGCCACGAGGCCTCCCGTGACCATGCTCTGCCAGTTCTCCTCTCTGATGTCAGAATCAGTACTGACTAGTCTGTGCGGACAGAAAGCTGCCAGACTTGGAGGAACTCTGGACCGGAAATCAGGAGACCCGGATCCTCCCCCAGCTCTGCCACTAACTGCCGCATTTCCCAGAAAAAGGGACTCATCCCTTTCAGGTTTCCTGGTCATTAAAACTAAAGAGCAGTGGCAGCTGACTTACACCCAAGGGCTTGTCTAGTTTAACAGATGGACACATCTCCTTTGGTTCTGCTCATTCAGGAGAAGAAACGTGCTTTCTTGAGCACTTTGCTCAGCCCCAGGGAAGCACATCAAGCTTGAAAGTGGCTAAACGACTTGGCAAGGACAAAGCACCTCGGCGTGAGAAGCACACACGTGAAATCACTCGTGGCTGGAGTTACGTCCTAGCACCACGCAGACACTTAAAAATAAGCATCTCAATGGCCTCGTTAGTAAAACTGGTCATTGCTAACCACAAGTTTAACAGGTTTTATATTTCTTTCCTTGTGAAAAACCAAACCCACCCTGATGCGGAGAAGAAATTAAAATAAGGCCAAAAGTCAATGGCTATCGAAAAGACGGTGGAGACGACAGCAGGATTTCGGGGCCGCCCCGCCTACCTCCAACACCTTGCCGTCCTCATCGTGCACAGACATGGTCACCTCCACGTTCTTTGGTGTCTTCTTTTTCCCTTTGTCAAACTCGCCGTGGATGAGGGTGACATAAATATCATTCCGAACATCTCCTGCAACATGACAACCCACCCTGTGAGTGTCGCTGAGAGGTGACATTGTTAAGCTTCAAAATGTAATGAGAAGACATATAAGATAGATAAAATATGACACGGTCTGGTTTTATAATGCACTAAGTCTTTTATGCATATTTCTCTTTTCAGCTTACCTCATTTTACCTTTCCATGCATACCACGCCGGATTTCAAAGAGACATGCACCTTGCCCAAAGAATAAATTTCTCTACTTTATTTTTTCAGATTCCTGTCTTGTTATAGTCGTAAAACTGCCTTCAGTTAGGGGATATTACCAATAGTTTTTTTTTTTCCCTGCACTGGTACTTTTTTAAATTAAATTTTTATTTTTAATTATGGGTCCCTAATAGTTGTATATATTTATGGGGTGCATGTGATGTTTTGATGCACACATACAAGGTGTCACGATCAAATCAGGGTAACTGGGGTGTCCATCACCTCAAGCCTTCATCATTTCATTGTGTTAAGAACATTCCAATTTCACTCTTCTAATTAGTTTAAAATATACAATAAATTACTATGAACTACATTTACCCTATTTTGCTACCGATTTCTGGATCTTATTCATTCTATCTAACTGTATTTTTGTTCCCAATAGCCATTCTCACTTTATCTCATCCTCAAGACAAAACATTTTCCCAGAGTGTTGATGAGTATGTATCAGGGTAAAATAGCTCTGAAATGGATGAAATAAGCAAAGAAGTACTTTTTTTTAAGAGGAAGAAAACCTCCTTTTATAAATCTTATTCATTCATTCCACAAATATTCATTTAATACCCACTAGGTACAGACAGTTTGTGCAGCAACAAATTATCGCTGTCCCTTAATAGTCCAAAGGAGGAGTAAGATTTTGTATTACTTGAAAAGAATCTGAGTTTTTCATGCAACAGGTAAAGTTGGTTTTCCAGAAGTATCCTAACATGGTATGGCTGGCTTTCTAGAATTTTTAGTTCTCAAAAGTTATATTTTATTATAATATAAAATAATATAAACAGATTATATTAATATATATAAAGTTCCTCTAGGGACTAATTTCCTTTGACTAGAACGAAGATTAAGAACTTCAGTGGGTAAACTCAGTGAATTCAAGAGAACATGTATGTAGATCACCAACACACGGTGGTGGAAAGGATGAACCTAAAGCACGAAACTAGAGAGTGTTTGCATTCTCATCCCCCACGAGAAAGCAGAGAGCCAGAGCTCAGTGGGAGCTTAAGGGAAAGAAGCAGGGGGTCCCCTGAGATTGGGCAGAGCAAGGAGCCCACAGGCTGCAAAGTCATCGTGAGAAAAGGGACACCCAAACGAAGCATATTCGTCTCCTGGCCTGAGACCCTGGGCCATTTGGGAGGGTTCAGGCGGACTATAAAGGAAAAGAGAGTGAGTAGAAAATTCTGAATGACGTTTAAAAGCATCATCTTGGGCTCGTACACTGGGTAGCTTTTTAAGGTACCGCAAGCAACCCTGTATGCATCTCCCAACGTTTTGGTACCACAGAACATAAATAACCGAATCTTATGGATCCAAGTTGCCTCAACTGTCCAATCAGAAGTACAAGCTGCTTACCTGGCAGTATTATTTCCGGAAAGCCCATTTTCCGGGCTATTGCTGTTGATCTATCAACCAAGTGCGAAAAATTCTTCTGAACCTGTGTGAGGTCACCTGGCAAAAGCTTCAAGGATACCCAAAGACCTTTAGAGAAACACAGGATAAACTTTTAGTTCTCCGTATGATCTATATAACACATATGCTTAAGTGTTGAGAAAAACATGTAAATTGTATAGTAATAACCAGACACCTGATTATAAAGACGCAAATTCTCCCACACTTTACATATAATTCTTTTTTTTTTTTTTTTTTTGGAGACAGAGTCTCACTCTGTTGCCCGGGCTAGAGTGAGTGCCGTGGTGTCAGCCTAGCTCACAGCAACCTCAAACTCCTGGGCTCAGGAGATCCTCCTGCCTCAGCCTCCCGAGTAGCTGGGATTACAGGTATGTGCCACCATGCCCAGCTTTTTTTCTA
>CAUYRT010024429.1:0-76334 GCA_963574885.1 Lepilemur ruficaudatus | reverse complement strand
GGCGGCGGCGCGGGGCCGGCCGGGGGACGCCGCCTGCGGGCCGGGAGCGTCGCGCCGGGCCGGGGGGCGCGCGGAGGAGCCGGACGGGCGCAGGAGCTCCGCGCGCCGGGCCGGGAGAACAGGCGCCGCCCCGGCCGGCCGGCCTCGGGCTCGCCGTCCATCTTCGGGTCCGTGGGCCGCGCGGCCGTCCCCGCCGCCGCTGCTGCCGGGGGAGAGGACGCTGCCCCCCGGCGCGAAATGCGTCCCCGAGTGCGACGCCGGAGCGCCTGAAGTCGTTCTCTGCCCGCGATTTACTTCCTCGGAGGCGGGGGGAGTAGACTGTCCGCGGCCGCGTTTGCCGGCGCCCTGGAGACGGGAGTGTTTCGGTTACAGCGCCGGGGCCCCCCCTTTCCGGGCGGTTCTTGGTTTTTTACCAAAAGGCAGCGTTGCGGGACATTTCTAGTGGTTCTGTTTCCTCCCACCTTTTCGTAAAAGGCCAGAAACGGTTTCCGGAGAGGAAGAATGCCCGCCTGGACCCGCCGGTCGTGCCCGCTGAGGACACGCGCCGCTGCCTG
This sequence comes from Lepilemur ruficaudatus, assembly GCA_963574885.1. NCBI lineage: Eukaryota > Metazoa > Chordata > Mammalia > Primates > Lepilemuridae > Lepilemur > Lepilemur ruficaudatus. Next base: position 75,780 of record CAUYRT010024429.1, on the reverse strand, counting down.
GCGGGGAGCTGCTTCGATGGCTGCGGCAGAGCCACTGCCCGGCTCGCGCGTCCCGCTGCGGCCTCGGACGAGGGACGCGGCGGGCAGCTGGGGACAGCACGGGGACAGCGGCAGCCGCCGCCAAGGAGCCGCGCAGACTGGAGTCGGAAGGTGCCTCCCCCAGGGGAAGAGTGTCGGGGGAGTCCCGTGCACGTACCGCCGGGATTTTGGACTCGGACTTGGGGCAGGACGGGCGGCGGACACGCTGGGTGCGAGGAAGCAGGGCGGCGGGGCACTCCGGGGGGCACCCAGAGCTCGGAGTGGGGGGCTGGTCTGAGTTTTCCGGAAAGTGCAGAAATTTGGAGCAAGAGCTCAGAGTTTTTAAATGTTGACAAATGATTAGGATTTTGTGTGTGTGTGTGTGACAGTCTTGCTCTGTCGCCCGGGCTAGAGTGCCGTGGCATCACTTAGCTCACCGCAGCCTCAAGCTCCTGGGCTCAAGGGATCCTCCTGCTTCATCCTCTCGAGTAGCTGGGACTGCAGGTGCACACCTCCACGCCAGGCTAATTTTTCTATGTTTTTGTAGAAGTGGGGTCACGTAGGTCTTGAACTTCTGGCCTCGGGCAGTCCTCCAGCCTCAGCCTCCTGGAGTGCTAGGATTACAGGCGAGCCACCGTTTCCTTAATTAGAATATTTTAAAGTAGGTCAAACCAGATCGTAGGCAGGCCGGCCTCAGCCCCACGTGCAACTTGGGTAGTGAGAAGCACCAGGTGTGCAGCACAGCCCGTCCCCTCAAGCCCCTCGCGGCAGAAAGAAACAAGCAGCTGTGCTACAGGCAGAGCAACGCAGGTTGTCACATCAGAGAGACCCCCAGGTCCCAAAGGCCCACGTGCCTTTGGGGGTTCCCATGCTCACGCCCCCACCCTTCAAGTCCACCGTGGCCACACTAATGAGACCTGTGATAAAAGTCAGTGGTGCCGTCCCCAGAGTGGTAACTCCTGTGCTCTCCAAAGATCCTGCCGGGAGCCGCCTCCTGCGCTCATGCCTTTGTTGACATCACCCCAAAGTCCTCTGGAGCACCTCCAGCCCAGCAGCAGTGGCCAGGTTAAAGGTCTGGGCCCACCCGACCCAACTTCCCTTGCAGAAAGGTCTTGTGCACCGGAAGGACCTGGGGGAGGTGGGAGCGACAGAGGGCTTAGGCAGTGGTGCTGTGTCCCTGCTGGCAAGGGCACTGCCCCGGGTGAGCTGGAGGATGAGGAAGCTGTGTGGCTCCTCCCTCCTCCTGATGGGAGGGGAGGGGGGCACTCCCACCCTGAGGACTTGAGGCCAAACTTTCTTTGAATATCTCTGTATGATTTTACTTGTTGCCACAAGCTGTTATGACTTACAGTTTGAAGGAAAAATTCCACCTAGCCTAAAAAAAGAAAAGGGGGAATGAAGTGTAAATTACAAGCACCGTGTTTAAGCTTGGAAAAATGTTTGCTGTGAGAATGGCCGAACCCCGAAACAGCACGTCCTCACTGCCTGCGTGCTGCACACGTGCAGGGCTGTGCGCAGAAACGCAGCTTCCCAGGCCAGCAGCCTTGTGGGCATTCTAAATTAATTAAGCAGTATACCGTCTTTTTCAATAAAATGGAGCATCAGACACGCTCACTAAAACATAATAAATGTAGCCCAAAGTCACTGGTTTCTGTGTTGCTCTGACTGTGTTTGTTATGTTACCTGTGCTGTTTTTGTCTGCCTGAATTCCTCATAAAACAACTTTTCTTTAAATGCAGCTAGATGGCAGCTGGTGGCCTAAGGCTGTTCCCGAGTTCCATTTCCTGGGTGACTCCACCAGCCCAGCCGCCGTCATCCCTCCTTGCAGACTCAAGGGATGTGTCTGTGGTCACAAGTGGATCCACATCCCAGGAGGAACTCAGGAGCACACAGCTGCTCCATAAACAAACATGCGTGCGTGTCCTAGAGCGCCCCAATGAATCATCACAGACTCGCACACTGAAACAACAGGGTTTTATTCTCACAGTTCTAGAAGCCAGAAGTCCACAGCCAAGGTGCGGGCAGGGTTCACTCCCTCCAGCGGCCCTCAGGGAGGGTCCTTCCTACCTCCGCCAGCCTCTGGGGGTTCCAGGTGCTCTGTGGCCACATGGCTGCAGCCTCTGTCTTCACCTGGCCTCCTCTTCTTGTAGGGACACTAGTCATCAGATTTGGGACCCACCTAAGTCCAGGATGATTTCATGACAAGATCCATAACTAGTTGTATCTGCAAAGACCCTACTTTAGACAAAGTTATATGTTTATGTTCTGGCTGGACATGAATTTGGGGGGGCGGGAGGAATACTGTTCAACCCAGTATACCAGGAGACTCACCTGTGTACTTCTGGAGAGACCTTTGAGAAATCAGAGGGCTCTCGTTGGCCTGCCCCGCCCCTTCACCCTGGGACTCGAGGCTGGAGTCCATGGCAGTGGCCCGCAACTTGGATCTGGAGTGGAGTCCACTGGTCAGGACAATCCCTTCCCTGCCCTGCTCTCCTAGGAAAATGAAGCTCAGATCTGCTCCACCAAGGCCCCCTTGCCAGGACGGCTCGAGTGGCCACCAACAACAATCAGGACAGACACACTGAGCACTCCCTGTGTGCCAGGCTCAGCCTGGCGTGCAGATGAGGGGCTGCAGCTCAAGGTTAAGTGAGTGCCCCAAGATCTCATTCTTGGGAGGGGCTGAAACCCGGGACTCGGACCTGAAAGCTGACAGACCCCTCCATCCACACACCAAGCGCAGATGAGACGCCTGCTTGCTGAATTAGAGTCAGGCCTGCTTCCTCTCTCAGAGTGACCTAGATCTCCCAAGTGGGGCTGTCTACAAACTCGCAAGTGACTCATTGCAACAGCCTCTTGGCTGACTCCCACAATGGCTAACTAGAGCCATCATGCATGGATTTTACTAGCGTAACTCAGCTCATTTCAAAGTTCGGGAGGGAACGGCCCTCTCCTGGCAGCGCTCCAAAGAGTCAGCCTTCTTGTCCGTCTCCTGCACCTCCGAGCATGAGCAAGGAATGCCGTCACCCCAAGGAGAGGTGCCTACGGGCATCTAGGCTCCTCCCTTTCCCAGGGAGGGTCAGCACTGCTGGGCTTCACTTCCCAGCCATGATTCCCCTTCAGGTGGTCTCTTAGGATTGCCTTTGCTTTGGTTAACTCCTAAAATAACTTGCCCATCGTTCAGTTCACATGCCCGGTTTGCGAAACCCAAGCCCCAATCCCTGAAAACGCATCCTCCTGAAAACCTTTAGTATCGTGGCAGGTGCTTTGGAAGATGCACCAAACCACAGGTTTTGTCATTGATAATGGTAATTTAGTAAGTGTTTCGTAAGTGATGTGGTATGTAAAGCTACGATCTTAGATGATGGCCGTTACATTTCGATTAGAATGTAATAAAGGAAACTTTTAAAATGAGGTCCTTTACAACAGCAGCAAAAGCCAAATACTTCCATATAAAGCCAACAAAAAGAAATGCAAGACCTGTAGTCAGGAAACTGTAAACCATGATTGAGAGAAATGATAGAAAAAAGAATACATGGAAGGATATACCAAGTTCAAGAATCAGAAGACTCAGTATTGTAAAAATGTCATTTCTCCCAAAAATGATATATAGATTCAGTCAAAATGGATTTTAAAATCCTAGCTGGGTTGTTTTTTTCCCACAGAAATTGACACATTGGGCTTCTATTTCCAGTATGCTCAGCTCCTATTGATCTAACCCTCCCGAAGGTAGCTCTGCAAACTCTGGACAACGGGCTGGGCGTGGTGGCTCACGTCTGTAATCTCGGCACTCTGGGAGACCAAGGCGGGAGGATCCCCTGAGCTCAGGAGTTCGTGAGACCAGCCTGAGCAAGAGCGAGACCCCGTCTCTGCTAAAAATCGAAAACCATTAGCCGGACGTAATGGCACCTGTAGTCCCAGCTACTCGGGAGGCTGAGGCAGGAGGATGGCTTGAGCCCAGGAGTTTGAGGTTGCTGTGAGCTAGGCTGATGCCACAGCACTCTAGCCCAGGTGACAGAGCAAGACTCTGTCTCAAAAATAAATACATAAATAAATAACTCTGGACAACATACAAAGCAGCACTGCCCTGATGGCACCAGAGTGAACAAGAGCAGGTGGGCTCTGTGAAGGAGTCAACACGTGGAAGGAGGAGGCAGCGCTGGGTGAGTTGCCGGTTTTTACAGCTTCTCAGCTAAGGTCAGGTCACAGGCCATGCCATGCATGGCAGGGAAAGCTGCAGGAAGAAACCCGATGTCTTTCCGGCCTGAGGAGCTGGAAGACAGACTTGGGGTAATAGCAACCTCTGGAAAGTAGGGGGGCATCCCGAAAGGGAGGGCTAGAGATCCAACTTATATTTATACAACGAACTTTGCCTAAACCTCTAGTTGGCCACTGAACCACGTGTGGGGCAGACTCCAAGCGGCTTGGCTAAGAATAAAACAGCTAAAATGAGGTTTGAGCTATTGTCCAAGGGATTGAGTTTGCAGCCTGAGTCCCACCAGGTCCACCGGCTGCTAACACAAGCACAAAATAAAGTCAGTGCGCTTCGAGTTAATACACGAGAATCCCACAGTCACCACAAACTGTCACAACGTTCAGGATACGGTCCGAAATTACTGAATATGTAAAGAAAAGAATGTTATCCATTCTTGAAAAAAAAAATAATGGAGCTTGACCCCTGGTGAGACGCAGATGATGCATTAGCAAACAAGGACTCGAAAGCAACTGTTGTAACTATTAAAATCACCGGCGTAAAGGAATGTATGCTGCTAACAAGGGAAAAGATTTGAAACATCCAACAGATAACTGGAAACTACACTTTCAAAGTTGAAATTCTGGAACTGAAAGTTAAAATATCTTAAATACAAAGTTAACTGAACAGGCCTAAACAGAAGAGTAGAGATGGCAGAGGAAAGACTCAGTGACCTTGGAGGTAGAATTTATCCAATCTGGAAAGAAAGGGGGGGAGAGAACAGGAAGAGCCTGGGGGCTGTGGGACAATGTCCAGGTGTCACGGCGTCAGGTAAATTACAAAGGAGAGAGAGAAGAAGGCAGCAAGAGAAAGTGCTTGAAGAAATCACGGCTGGAGTTTTCTGTATTTGGTGAGAGACACGCCTCTGTGTATTTGAGAATTTCCGTGAGCCCCGACTAGGACAGACCCAAAGGAGACCCGGTGCGTGTCACAGTCAAACTGCTGGAAAGCGAATGTGAAAAGAAAAATCTTAAAAGTGGCTGTAGAGGGCCAGAGGCGGTGGCTCACGCCTGTAATCCTAGCACTCTGGGAGGCCAAGGTGGGCGGATCGCTCAAGGTCAGCAGTTCGAAACCAGCGAGACCCCGTCTCTACTATAAATAGAAAGAAATTAATTGGCCAACTTAAGATATATGTAGAAAAAATTAGCCGGGCATGGTGGCTCATGCCTGTAGTCCCAGCTACTCAAGAGGCTGAGGCAGAAGGATCGCCTGAGCCCAGGAGTCTGAGGTTGCTGTGAGCTAGGCTGACGCCACGGCACTCACTCTACACTCACTCTAGCCCGGGCAACAGAGCGACTCTGCTTCTAAATAAATAAATAAATAAATAGCCGTAGAGAAACACATTTGATGCAGGGGAACAGAGAATTAAAAACTGATGATCTCATCAAAGCTATGGGAGCCAGAAGAGGGGGGAACAACTTTAAAGTACTGACATGAAGCTTTTCAACCCATCTGTAGACCACCGAACCGTGTTCCAAGAATGGGGGTAGATAAAGACACTTTCACGTAAAAGAAAATGGGATTCATCACCCGCAGACCCATAGCACAGAACTGTGAGAGGAAACTTCGGCTGGAGGAAGGTGATGCCAGACAGAGACTGGATCATCAGGACAGAATAAAGAGCATCGGAAATGGTAAATGCCAGGATAAATGTAATGACAATTTTTCTCTTGATTTCTTTAAAATACATATGTCTGTAAAGCAAAAATTATAACAGTGAATTGCAGAGTTTTTACTAAATGTAGATGTAATACATACAACGGTAGCAAAAACGAACCTATGAGGCTGAAAGGTCTCTACGTTTTATGTCCAATGTTACGATACTAAAGAAGGCTGTTAAAAGTTCAGGATGTATACTGCAATCCCTAAAGCAAACCACTGGAAAAATAATGCAAAAAAGTATAGCTAAAAATCCCACAGATGAACTAAAATGGAAAGCTAAAAAGTTTCAAATAATCCAAAACAAAGCATAAAAGGAGGAAATTTTAGAAGGAACAAGCATAAAGCAAATACTACAATGGTAGACCCAAATCTCGCCAAATTCGTATTATATGTTAATGTATTAAACACATCAATTAGAAGGCTAGAAAGGCAAGACTCTACCATATACTATTTTCAAAGGAGACAATTTTTTTAAAAATATGCCATGCAAACAGTAAGCCTAACAAGGCTGGAGAAGCTATATCCACCTCAGATAAAATAGATTTCAGCACAGAGAGTATTCTCAAAGATAAAAAAGAGACACTGCATAAGGATAAAATGGTTAAAACTAATAAAAAAAAACCACAAAAATCATTAATTGGTATGTGCCTCAAAACACCTTCAAAATACAAGAAACAAAAAAATGATAGATTTAGGCTGGGCATGGTGGCTCATGCCTATAATCCCCAGCACTCTGGGAGGCTGAGTCGAGAGGACCACTTGAGGCTAGGAGTTCAAGACCAGCCTGAGCAAGAGCAAGACCCCGTCTCTACTAAAAATAAAAAAAAGAAATTAGCCAGACAACTAAAAATAGAAAAAATTAGCCAGGCATGGTGGCACACGCCTGTAGTCCCAGCTACTTGGGAGGCTGAGGCAGAAGGATCGCTGGAGCCCAGGAGTTTGAGGTTGCAGTGAGCTACGGTGATACCACTCTAGCCCGGGCAACACAGCAAGACTCCGTCTCCAAAAAACAAAAAAAAAAATGATAGACTTAAAAGGAGAAATAGAGACTTGCATACTCATTGTTAGAGAATTTTAACGTCCGTGTCTCAGCCTTGGATGGAAGGACCGAGCAGAGCGCTCAGCGAGGGCGTACGTGATCTGGAAACACCACGAACATCTCGAGCTGATGATGCTTACCTAACACTGCACTCAACACGTGCTTTTCCACTGTACGTGGTAGATTCAGCAAGATAAACCAAAGGGGCTGTCAGACAAATGTCAATAAATGTTAAAGGACTGAAATTATACAGAATACGTTCTTTGAATACATTCGAATTAAAAATCAGTAACAAGATAGCTAGGAAAACCCCAAATATTTGGAAATAGCTAAGTAACCCATGGGTCAAAGAGATCACAGGGCAAACCAGAAAATATTTTGAACTTAAATAATATATCAAAATTTGGGGGATGATGCATGGGGGAATTTTGATTTAAAAAGCTTATATTAGGAACTGACCTGATAATTCTAAAATTCGTGTGGAAAGGCAAAGAGTCTGACTCGGCTGAGGTCGTCTTGAGGAAGAACACGGCTGGAGGACACGCGACCGGACACCGGGGCCGCTGCACGGCTCGGGTGGTGTTGGGGCGACTGACTGGAGAGGACAGAACCCTGGAAAGGACACGCTCGCACCATCAATGCATTTCTGACAAACTGATGTGTCGTAGCGAGGGAAGGATGGTCTTTTCAATACTTAGCGCTGGGTCAGTGTTCCACCCACGAGGGGGAAGGAAAAATGAATCTGGAGCAAACCTTGCAACATGCAGAAAAATCAATTCCAGCTGAATTGAAGATTAAACGTGAAAGGTAAAGTAATAAAGCTCTAGAAGAAAATGTTTACAATCTTAGTGAAGGTAAAGATTTTTTAAACATAAGCATGAAACTTGCTAAAGCCTATAAAGGAGCAAATGGATAAATTGTATGACATTAAGAACTTCTCACTGAAAGGCCCCATTAAGAGAAAGGAAAGGCTGGCTGGGTGCAGTGGCGCACACCTGCTATCCCAGCACTTTGGGAGGCTGAGGCAGGAGGCTGGCTGGAGCCCATGAGTTCCAGACCAGCCTGGGCAACATAGCAAGACCCCCATCTCTTCAAAAATAGAAAAAATTAGCCGGATGTGGGGGTGAATGCTTGTAGTCCCAGCTACCCAGGAGCCTGAGGTGGGAGGATCACTGGAGCGCAGGAGTTCAAGGCTTCAGTGAGCTGTCATGACACCAGCACTCCAGCCCGGGTGACAGAGTGAGACTGTCTCTAATAAAAAAAATAAGAGAGAGAATGGAAAGGCGGCCACGGCGTGGGAAGAGGGGCCTGCGATACCTGTATAAGAAAGTAGGCAAGGGCCGGGTGTGGTGGCTCACGCCTGTAATCCTAGAACTCTGGGAGGCCGAGGCGGGTGGATTGCTCAAGGTTAGGAGTTCGAAACCAGCGTGAGCAAGAGCGAGACCCCGTCTCTACTAAAAATAGAAAGAAATTAATTGGCCAACTAAAAATAGAAAAAATTAGCCGGGCATGGTGGCACATGCCTGTAGTCCCAGCTACTCGGGAGGCTGAGGCAGAAGGATTGCTTGAGCCCAGGAGTTTGAGGTTGCTGTGAGCTAGGCTGATGTCACAGCACTCACTCGAGCCCGGGCAACAGAGTGAGACTCTGTCTCAAAAAAAAAAAAATGTATTCATCTTGTTGTGCGACGGCTCTCTAGAACACCTTCGTCTTGCAAAACTGAAACCCTATACCCAACAGAAACAGCGCCCCATGTCCCCTCCCCCAGTCCCTCGGAACCACCATTCTGCTTTGTTTCCGTAAATTGGACTCCTTTAGATACCTCGTACAGTATCTGCCTTTTTGTGACTGGCTTCTGTCACTTGCATAATGACCTCACGGTTTACCCGTGCCATGGCATGTGTCAGAATTTCCTTCCTTTCCAAGACCGAATAATATTCTACTGCAGTGGCCCCCCCCACCTTTTGGGTGCCAGGGACCGGTTTCATGGAAGACAGTTCTTCCACGGGCGAGGAGGGGTGGGGTGGAGCTCAGTGACGGGGAGCGGCTGGGAGTACAACGAAGCTTCGCTCACTCGCCCGGCAATCACCTCCCGCTGTGTGACCCGGCTCCTAAGTTTCATGGAAGACAATTTTTCCACAGACGGGGGCAGGCGGAGCTCGGGCGGTGATGCACAGCCCGGTTCCCAACAGGCCACAGAGCAGCAGGGGACCACAACTCTACTGTGCATCTACGCCACGTGCCGCATTCCCTGTATTCATCTGTCGAGGGACACTCGGTTGACTTCCACCTCTGGCTATCGTGACTGATGCTGCCATGAACATGGGCATGCAGATATCTCTGCAAGACTCCGCCTTCAGTTCTTTTGGGTATGTATCCACAAGTGGTTTCATCAGCATTCTTATTTTCTTTTCTTTTCTTTTTTTTTTTGAGACAGAGTCTCATTCTGTTGCCCGGGCCAGAGTGAGTGCCGTGGCATCAGCCCAGCTCACAGCAACCTCAAACTCCTGGGCTCAAGCGATCCTCCCGCCTCAGCCTCCTGAGTAGCTGGGACTACAGGCATGCGCCACCATGCCCGGCTAATTTTTTTTTTTCTATTTTTGGTAGAGATGGGGGTCTCACTCTTGCTCAGGCTGGTCTCAAACTCCTGAGCTCAAACGATCCACCTGCTTCGGCCTCCCAGAGTGCTGGGATTACAGGCGTGAGCCACCGCGCCCGGCCAGCATTCCTATTTTCTACGTATAGGTTTTACCACCTCAAGTAAACTGTGAGGTTCCTGAGTCAGACATTTGTCCAGTGGGTGCTGGTAAGTGCCTACACCAAGGAGAAAAGAGCCCTGACTGTGGCACCTGCCAGTTTCCGTGGTGTCACTGCCCCACCGAGGCTGCTGTCAAGCTGCCAGCGTGGTGCTGTTGAACGTGGCGTCAGGAAGTGGCACAGGCTTCTCGTGAGCCGGAGGCAGCACACAGAACACTCGGAGTCTCCCTTTCTCCCGACGCCTGCCCCAGTCTGAGGGGCACACAGGAGCCTGGGCAGGGACAACGTTCTCCCATCGGCACGGCAGGACCTGCCCGGGGTGTTGGCCAGGTCCAGCTCCAGAACTTACCAGGCCCAGTGCAAAACGAAACTGTGGGGCTCCGGGGTGGGTTGAGCAGTGTCCCCAGAAAAGGTACGTCCAGGGCGGGGGATGGGGTCAGTGTGTACTGGGCACAGAGCAAGGTCAAGGGAGTTCTAGAGACGGTGGTGTGATGGCACCGTGAACGCACTGGAGCCGCTGAACTGTGCGCGGACGTGGTCGGGACGGATGCCCTCTGGCCGGTTGGGGCGGCCGCTGCAACAGCAGACGGAAGCCGAGAGTTGGCCAGGGGTGCGGGGAAGAGGGAGCTCTGGCACCCTGCTGGCGGGCATGGAAACTAGCGCAGCCGCTGTGGACAGCGGTGTGAAGTTCTTCAAAAAACCAGACAAGGTGAACTGCCATGTGAAACAAAGAAAAAAAAACCCAAAACTAAGAAACTGAACACAGGGTCACCACATGGCGCAGCACTCCCGCTTCTGGGTGGTTTCCAGAGGAACCTGAGTCCCCGTGGCAACTGTGTTCCCACGGTCATCAGCACCACACAAAACAGCCCAGACAGGAAACCCCAAAGTGACCGTCAACGGACGAGGGGTAAAGCCAGGGCGGTGTTAGTGCCACCCACAGTGGGATACGACTCAGCCTTCAAAAAAGAAGGAAACACTGATTTGCGGCCGTGGGGGTGGGGCTGGAGGGCGTCATGCCAGGCAGAGCCGAACTGCCCCAGTCTGCACGTGACCTCACTCACGCAGCGTCGGAAACACCGGACTCTCCTGATGGCTGCTCTCAGCTGTGAACCTGATGGGCTGAGGGACACCTGGGCGGCTGGGGAGCTTTGTTTCTGGGCGTCTGCCAGGTGCTTCCAGGGGAGACCGGCTCGGGAGTCGGTGGGCCGGGAGGGGAAGACCCGCCCTCGGGGTCGGTGGCATCCACTGGCTGGATGGGACAGACAGGTGGAAGGGGGCTCTGTCTCCCTGTCTCTCTCCCACGCACACGCCCCCGCATCCTGCCCTTGACCATCAGACTGCAGGTTCTTTGGCTTTTGGACTCTGGGGCTCGCACCTGCAGCCTCCAAGGGGCTCTTAGACCTTTGACCTCAGCCTGGGGGCCGCACTGTCGGCTTCCCGGGTTCTGGGGTTTTGCACTTGGCCTGCGCCACGCCAGCTGCTCTGGTTCTGCGCCTGCGGACAGCCCGTCGTGGGACTTGTCCACCTCTGTGACCGTGCGAGCTGTTCCCCTCGTGAGTCCCCTCACACGTCCTGTCGGGCTGTCTCTCGGGAGGTCTTGGCATGAGGGCGCCGGGGAGGGGGCACCTGCACGTGGGCAGACGGCCCCACCGCAGAGAGGAGAGAAGGCGCAGCTGCGGCTTCTCCAGCGGCCAGATGGATTTCTGAAGCACAGAGTGGACGCGGTCATCCTACAAGTCCAGTCTTTGATGTCCTGGGGCCCAGCTCCGTGGGACCCCAGGGTGGGGACGTGGGTCTTCTGCTATGGCTGCTGTGGACGACGGCCAGGGGGGAGGGGGACAGTGGCCGGGCAGGGCCCCAGCCATCCGGGGCCCCCCCGGATGGGCCCTCCAGCCAGCAGGAGCCGAGCAGCTCAGTGCAGGTGGGCTGACGTGGGGGGCAGCGGGGGGGCTGCTGCTGTTCCTTCAGTCAGGGCAACTCCGGTGTCCTCTCCCACCCGGAGTGAAACAGCAGGGAAAGACCCTGACGGGCCACCAGCCTGCTCCTCCCCCAGGGGACTCCCGTGGAAAGGAGACCTGGGACAAGACAAATCTTTGGTTTTTGTGCATTTCCCTCTGCCAGAAAAAAACAAAACAAAAACTCTTGTCTTCCAGGGAGAGTGAGAAGCGACGGCGAAGGTGCTCCTTCAGCTGAGAGTTTAAAAATAGAGCAGAACTGGGTCGGGATGGGTTTGCTGTCTGAGGACGGGGTTTTGTCCAGAACCAACCAGCTCCCACCAGATCTGCCCTTTGGAGGGGCCGCTCCTGGGCGGGACCCCAACTCCAGCACCTGCCAGTGAGGGTCGCAACAACCTTTCCCACGTCACTCCTCACCTGTCAGGGCCAGTGTCCTGGACAGGCAGGAAGCCGGGAGAGATATCGGAAAAGCGTGCTGGTTGGTCCCACCATACACTGACCACCAATGTGCAGCTCACAGATGGTCCCGGCAGGCCTTGCTGCCACCAGGGGCCTGGAAGCTCCTTCCGGCCCACATGCCTGGTGCTGTCCTCTGCTAGGGTCCCCTGCAGCCCCAGCTCCTCCCTCCCACACGCCCTCCCCCACCCTGGTCCTCCCATCAAGAGTGCTCCCTCTCTCCACACCCTCAAAGCCACGACCTCACACGAGTCCTTCCCAGCCCCACTGCCCGCCTCCGTCCTCCTAAGTTCCTGGCCCACCCTAGACCAGCAGCTCACATCCCAGGCTGCTCTGAGGACGCCCAGCAATTTGAAAGACCCTCCCACTGGGCCACGCCCAGGCCAATGGAACCAGATACCTGGAGGTGGCCCCTGAGCTCCCAGGCGAGCACGAGGCACAGCAAGGCGGAGGACCTCAGTCCTGGACGAGGTGGGAGCCCTTGCTCTGGGCCTCCCAGCCCCACCCCGTGCTCGAGGGAGGGGGGGCAGCAACCACGTACGTAGCCTGGCGATCGTGTGCTCGCCCGCACTCAACGAGTGACCATGGCCTGGTGCACGGCTAAGTATATAGGTAAGTCTACAGGTAAGCGCACAGGTAAGTAAGTGCACAGGCAAGTGCACATGTAAGCACACGGGTACGTGCACAGGTAAAGCACAGCCTGGCCTCCTCCCTCTCCCCACCGCTAAAGGGCCCCTGCTGTCCTATTTCTTCCTCTGTTCACCCACGGGGGCAGGAGGACCCCTGGGCCTACGAAGGCCTGAGGAGCACCCCCATTGCCCTGGTGTGCGCTGTTTCTGTGGTCAGTTCCCACGTGCTCAGCTCTTTTCCCTCCCTGAACCTCCCGAGGGACTCAGGGTCACCTTGCCCCTGGGGAGCCAGATGGCCCTCAGCCCCTCCTCTCCTCACAAGCCCACGTGGACCGCTGCTCTTCCCACGCCGCTCTTGGGCTTGTCCTAAGATGAACTTAGGTACCCACATCCCTCCCTGCTGGCTCCCTGCACGTCCTCCTGCCATCTACTGAGAAAGGTGCTGAAGGCCCCATCTGCCCCAGGGCCCCCCTTGGGGTTCCTTGTGTAGAGAGGAAAATCATCTTCCTCAGCACTGCCAAGGCTGTGCCGCTGCGCCTGCACCCACGTGTGCCCCTTGAGATCCAGCGCCCGTCAAATCTCCTGCTCGTTCGTGGGACCTGCTCGCCCTCCCGCAGCAAGAGCTGGCTTTAGAAATTTCAGAAATTACCTGTGTGCTTACCTGTGCACTGTCTGTGTACTTACCCAAGTACTCACTTACCTGCTTTCAGAAACTTCAGGGTGCTGCGCAAGGTTGGATCTTCCATTCTCTCAGCCTGGAGCCTCATGTCCTCACTCCAGGACATTTTCTGGTAAGTTATTTGCTTCACGATGCCTTCCATTCTGTTTTCTCTTTCTGGAACTCTCATTAAATACATGTTAGACTGCCCAGAATAATGATATAATTCAGTTTTCTTCCCAGTTTTCATATTTCTACCCTATGAGAAAGTTATCTGATTGAATGTTATTTTTAATTTTTTAATTTCCAAGAGCTCGTTCTTATTCTCTGTTCCTTTTTTATAATACCCTGTTCTTGGGTCATGGATGTGCAATTTTCTCTTCTTTCTCCAGGGTATCAGCAGTAGGGTTTTTTTCTTCATTACGTGTTTCACTCCTTGTGTTGTTCCTGTTTCCTCCAAGCTCCCACATCTTGGTGGGTAGGGAGGAGATCTGTTTTCCATCGAGGATGTTTTCCCTTTAGCATGGTGTCCCCAAGGGCCACGTGTCTTCGTCAGAGGCTCACAAGTGCTTAGGTGCATCAGCATGTATGGGGCAGGCTGGGGGCTGGTCAAGGGTGGACCGACGAGGTGAAACAGCAGGGTCTGAGCATGCGGCCAGCGTCCTCAGGAGTCCAGTTTGATTCCACAGCACCCCTGTCCCTGCCTGGGAGAGGCCCCTGGCTGCCTGCACTGTGGGAAGTGGGCAGGGTGAGGGGCCAAGGTCAACCTTCAGGATGTGGCCTGTCACCCTCTTCTCACCTCTTGCTCCCACTTGGCAGTACCTCCCCCCCCCGCCCGAGCCTGTGTGGGGGCGTCTCAGTCCCCACCACTCCCCATCTTCAGTGATGCCCGTCTTTCTGGATCAGAGCCCCTCGGGGTCCTGGGATCCCCCATCCTGGGTGCTGGGGCTCTGTCTTTCCATGATCTGGCCAGCCGGTGACACCTGTCACCTGTCCTCCAGCTGACTGAGACAGGCGCTGCCCACAGGTGAAAGGCATCAGCAGTGTCCCTTTTGGGTCCTCCTGGTAGGTTCTGAGAGGGGGTGTGCTCCACATACCATGTTGAACTGGAGTCACTCCCTCACTTTTGGATTTGTCTTAAATGCATTTTTAGAGGGAAACCTTATTAGCCACTGATGTTACCATTGGTAACCACCTCCACCAGGACGCAGAAGCAGCCGCTAGAGAGGGGGAAGCCTTCTGAGGACACCAAGAAATGTCATCCTTTGCTGGGCGTGGTGACTCACGCCTGAAATCCCAGCACTCTGGGAGACTGAGGCAGGAGGATCGCTTGAGCTCAGGAGTTCAAGACCAGCCTGAGCGAGACTCATATCTCTACGAAAAATTTAAAACTAGCTGGGCATGGTGGCTCATGCCTGTAGCCCCAGCTACTTGGGAGGCTGATATAGGAGGATCCCTTGAGCCCAGGAGTTTGAGGCTATAGTAAGCTGTGTTGACGCCACTGCACTCTCCCACTGCGAGAGTGAGACCCTGTCTCAAAAAAATAAAATTAAATTAAAATATGTCACCAAATGCCTACCTGCAGAAGAAAAAGGAAAAAGGTATGTTTGGCCCGAGAGCTGAAACCTGGGGTAGGGGTGAGGTGACAGGGCCAAGCGCGCCCAGCACCTTCCCGCATGCCCTCGGGAAGAATCCAGGATGTGGTGCTTTAGGACAGTTGTATAAGTTGCCAACAGATAAACCCAGGGCATTTCTCACAAATTTCAGATTTCCAGCTCCTCTTCAAAGGCCGCTCTGGACTCGAGTTCCCATGAAGCAGCTTTGCCCATTAAAAGCCACGTCTTCTTGACAAGCCACTTAATTTTCCTGAGTCTCAATGTATTTGTCTGTATAATAAAAATTTACTTTTTTTTTCTTTCTGAGACACAGTCTCACTCTGTCGCCCAGGCTGGGGTGCAGCGGTGCAGTCC
Source organism: Lepilemur ruficaudatus (assembly GCA_963574885.1). Classification (NCBI taxonomy): domain Eukaryota; kingdom Metazoa; phylum Chordata; class Mammalia; order Primates; family Lepilemuridae; genus Lepilemur; species Lepilemur ruficaudatus. The sequence continues at coordinate 60,386 of CAUYRT010024429.1, read as the reverse complement.
TAGCTCACTGCAGCCTCCAGTCCACCTCAGCCTCCCAGAGTGCTGGGATTAGAGGTATGAGCCTCCGCGCCCCGCCAACTCTGAATTTTTAAGAAATGGCGTGCAGCAACCACTGCCTGCCCCCTTGGGTAGGCTCGGTGCCCTCCAATCCAGTGGCCCCGTACATGTACATGCCAGCGTTCCCATGTCCCCACTAGTGTGGGCGCCCCGGGCCCCTTGCTCCTCCCCCACCCGGAGTAGCAGTGGCAGAGCAGGTCCCTCTGCAGGTCTGCGCTGCACCCCCACGCCCGCGCTGCGCAGGATGGGGGCAGAAAACACACCGCGGAGAGGGCGAGCCGGGTGGGGGGCTGCTTCGCCATTTTTACAGGTGGCTGGTGACAGCAAGACAGAGGGGGCCAGCACTGAGCCTGTGGGGTCTGGGGGAGGGTGTCCAGGCAGCGGGAGCAGCAGAGGGAGAAGCACAGATGCCCGAGCAGCTGAGCTCGGGGTCAGCGAGGAGACCACAGGGCAAGGGCAGGGCCGGGGCGGAGAGGTGGGCAGGTGGGCAGTGGAGGCTCATCCCGTAGGGCAGGCGAAGGTGACTAGGCTGGGGCGGGCGGCTGCAGGGCAGGTTAGACAGTTCTGATTCTGGAAATATACTGGAAGTCGGGGCAACGGGATCCCTGGCCACGGGTGTGGGAAAAAGAGAGCTTGAGCCCGCAACCAGGTGGTGGGGATGGCTGCAGGAGGGGACTCCCAGCCCAGGGCCCACAGATCGGGGGCTGTGGAGGGCAGCGTCCCACTGGAGAAGGCCCCACACGGGGGTGGGCCCACAGGCGAGTATGCACAGGCGGGGGGCTGAGTGCTGGGCCCCAGGAGGAAACCAGGCAGACCTGGCAGCAGGGCGGGCAGGGAGAGGCAGCCGGGGGAGCTGAGAGGAGGGACGGATCCTGGGCTGAGCTCCCCGCAGAGGGCAGCTTAAGGGGCTTAACCTCCTGGAGGTCACTGGCGACCTTGACCACTGCAGCTATGGGCGGAAACCTGTTGCTCTGGGTGGACACGGAGGGGCGGTGATCGCAGAGCTCCATTCTGCAGGAGTTTGCTGGAAAGGGCAGCAGGGAAGCCGGGGCCAGTGGGGGCTGCTGTCGGGGGTCAGAGGAGGCAAAATTGCAGGGTGTTTGTGGGCTACTTGGAGGCGACCCTGCAGGGGGGGGAATCTGATGATGCTGAAGAGAGGAGACACAGGAGAGGTGAGGAGTTGGCAGAGGGGGAGGAGAGTGGAGGAGGAGGGGGGGAGGATGTGAGGACTTGGACTCAGCCAGAAACACAGTGACCAAGGAATAACGTTTTCACATACTCAGGCTCAACTTTTTACAACCTAAAGGAGCCAAACTGTTTTGGAACAAAACCAAAGACAGTGTACACAGTGAAGTCATCCAGTGCATGTGAGAGAGAAGTCACTGTTTTCTTCATCCGAGCTGTGAATTCCCTCAGAGCTTCCAAGAAACACCGGTCACTGTGGATGCCAACCTGGGAGGGCTTCCTGGAGGAGCTGGGCATGTGGGCGGAAATCAGCCAGGGAGAGAGAGGAGGGACTGGCTCTCTAGGCAGCCCCTGGGCTGAGCAAAGGCCCCACATGGAGGAGGACGGGGAGTGGACAGGCCAGTCTGGGGGGAAGGTCTGTATCTGTAGCTGCACCCGGTTCCTCTTCTCAGGCCCAGGGGGCAAAGTCACCCCCTACTCAGGAGGCACGGGGGACACCTGGCTACCCAGCCTAGGCTAAGGGCAGTGGGACCCCTCACTGAAGATGTCCCCTGCTCCCAGTTGACGGTTCTCCCAGGGCACATGGTCATCTGAACCCATCAGTGAGTGCCAGGCCAGTTACACGGCTGCGTAACAAATCATCCCGGAACAGTGTGGCGCAGAAGACCCACTCATCAGGCACCAGGGTGCTGGGGCAGGAGTTCGCATGGGCACCACGAGCCTGCCTGCCTGCTCCTGCACGTCTGTGGGGAGGCCGGCTGTCGGCTGGGAGGCCTCAGCGCTTCTGCACTGGTCGGTCTGTGTGGGCTGGGCTGGCCTTCCTCACAGCGTGGGGCCTGGGTTCCAAGGGCGAGTGTCCCCGGAGGGAAGCCCTGTCACACCCGTTCCTTCCCAGGAAGGCCCTCTCACCCTCGCAGATGGAGCAGCGCCCCGCCCCCGCTTCCCCCAGCTCCCTGCCGGCGGCATCTTCCCCGCAAGCAGCCTCACCCCCTCGTACCCAGGGACTGCGTGTTGTGTTGGTCTCTGCCACCAGCCACGTGGGCAGAGCCCCACCATGGTTTGCTACCGTGTCCCCAGCACCGAACGTGTGCCTGGCACATGGCAGACATACAATACATATGTGAACTGATAATATAAATGAATGGCTGGGTGGGTGGAGAGAAGGATGGACGGGCGGATGGATGGTGCGAGAACGGATAGATGGGTGTGTGGACGAATGGAGGGACATTTTTATTTATTTATTTCAGGACATAATTACGAGCATTCTTACACTGTTATTTAAATTCTTCATGTTTAAACATTTAGCTTACAAATACTTCAAGGAGCGACATCCTGTCTCTGACCCGCAGCCTCCTACCGGAGTAGCAGATCCACTGGACTTTTCGGCTTACCTGGACCGTTGGCGTAATGGAGTGTTCTGTTTGAGCCCTTCTTGAGTATCGGCCCCGGTTCTGGGGCGCATTTGGTACAAGCCATCGCCACACACAGGAGCAGAAGCATCCGGCACTCCGGAGTGCTCCGTCTTGCAGAGGCCATCTGAGGCGGCATCTGCCTGGGTTTGCCATCAGCTGCCGAGGACCTCGCCTGCCTGTGCTGACAAGTAAGGGCCAGCTTCCCCCAGCAGGAGGCTACAGGGGTCAAGAAGACCCCAGGGGGTCCTGCTGGGGGAAGACAGGGTCCCTACAGGCTTTCCTGGAAATGCCAGAGAACCCTGGGTCCTTCCCATTCCTGCAGCCACACCAGGCCTTTAACTTGCTGGTGTGCTGAGCCCCCGGGACCCCAGGGCCCCAGGGAGAGGCCCAGGAGTGAGAGGCCATCAGCTAGGTTGGGAGGGAGGGGCCAGAGTGGCAGCAGTCAGCTCCACCCAGTGGGAGTTCCACCTGCCAGCCCCCAACTGTGCAACCCAGCAAGTCACTTTTCTTCTCTGAGCCCATGTATAAAAAGAGCGGGATTTTGTAATTAAGCAAGAAGACAAAACAAAGGCATCCATATTGAAAAGGAAAAATTAAAACCATCTCTATTTGCAGATGACATGGTCTTGAACATAGAAAATCCCAAGGAAGCCACTAAAAATCTATTAGAAGTAATAAATTCAGCAAGGTTGCAGGATACAAGATCAATATATGCAAATCTATTGTGTTTCTACATAGTAGCAATTAACAAACCAGACATGAAATTAGGAAAACAATTCCGTAATACACTTACGAGTAAACTTAACCAAAGAAGTGCAAAACATATGTTCTGAAGACTGCAATACACTGTTGAAAGAGATTAAAGAAGATCTAAACAGATGGAAAGACATTTCATGTTCATGGATGGGAAGACTGAATATTTAAGACGGCAGTACTCTCCAAATTGATTTTTATTTGTATTTCCCTAATGCCACAGGTGTATTAGATTCAACACAATCCCCGTTGAACTCCTAGCTAGCAGAAATTGACAGAAATTGACAAATTGATCCTTAAATTCAAATGGAACATCAAGAAATTCAGAATAGCCACAGCAATCTTGAAAAGAAAGAATAGAGAACTCATACTTTCCAAAATCAAAATTTACTACCAGGCTGGGCATTGGGGCTCATGCCTATAATCCTAGCACTCTGGGAGGCCAAGGAGGGAGGATCGCTTGAGGTTGAGAGGTTGAGACAGGAGGATCACTCGAGCCCAGGAGTTTGAGGCTGCAGTGAGCTATGATGACACCACTGCACTCCAGCCTGGGTGACAGGGTGAGACTCTGTCTCAAAAAAACCCAAAAACCTAAGAAGAACAACAACAAAAAAACTTGCTACCAAGCTCCAGTAATCAAGACAGTGTGGTTGTGGGATAAGGACAGGCATATATTTAAATGAACTACAACACAGAGCCCGGCAAGAAAACCTCACATTTATAGGCAACAAATTTTTGACAAGGGTGCCAAGAACATTCAACAGGCACAGTCTTTGCAACAAACAGTGTTGGGATAACTGGATATCCACATGCAAAAGAATGAAGTTGGATTCTTACCTCACACCATACAAAAAAAGTAACTCAAAACTGGCCGCTCTTATACTTAAGTATAAGAGTTAAAAACTGTAAAAGTCTTAGAAGAAAACTAGGCATAGACCTTGGATTACGCAGAGGTTTTTTAGATATGACACCAAAAGATAAGCAATGAAAGAAAAAAAGGAAAACAAATAAAATGGACATCATCAAAATTTAAAACTTTGGTGCTTTAAAAGACAACATCAAGAAAGTAAAAAGACAACCCACAGAATGGGATAAAATATTTGTAAATCATATATCTGATAAGGGACTTCTACCTAGAATATATAAAGAACTCTTACAACTCGATAATTAAAAGACAAATAACCCGATTTATAAATGAGCAAAGGATCTGCACAGATGTTTCTCCAGAGAAGATACACAAATGGCCAACCAGGACGTGAAAAGATGCTCAACGTCATTAGTCAGCAGAGAAATACAAACGTCGTTTTCCACAACGACACACTATTTCACGCCCAGCAGGACGGCTGTATTAAAACAGACAGACGACAAGTGTTGGTGAGGATGTGGAAGACCTGGAACCCTCACACAAGGCCAGTGGGAGTATAAATTGGAACGGCCACATTTGGAAAACCTGCTGATAGTTCCTCAAAAGTTTAAACAGAGTGACCATACGACCCAGCAGTTCTGCTCCCAGTTTTACGCAAGAAAAATGAGAACATGTGTCCACACAAAACTTGCACACCAATGTTCATAGCAGCATGTTTTGTTTTGTTCTTTTGAGATAAGGTCTCACTCTGCCTCAGCCTCCCAAGTGGCTGAGACTAAAGGCACGCACCACCACGCCGGGCTAATTTTTCTATTTTTAGTAGAGACGGGGTCTCACTCTTGCTCAGGCTGGTCGTGAACTCCTGAGCTCAAGCAGTCCTCCTGCCTCGGCCTCCCAGAGTGCTGGGATTACAAGGTGAGCCACCACACCCGGCCCAGCGTTATTCTTTATGGCTATAAAATGGAAACAATCCAAATGCCATTAACTGGCAAGTGGAAAAATAAAATAGAGTACATTCATGGGAGGGGAGGTTCCTGGGCAATAAAAAGTAACACATTTCTGATACATGAGACAGCACGGGTGACCCTGGAAAACATCCTGCCACGAGAAAGCGTGAGACAAAGGATCCCTCCACGTGATTCCACCACACAAAAGGCACAGAGGCGGCAAAGCCACAGGACAGCAGGTGGATTAGTGGCCAGGCGGGGCTGGGAGGTGGAGAAGTAAGGGACGCAGAGGGGCTGGAGGTGGGTATGGGACTTCTTTTGCTGGGGGGATGAAATGTTTCACAATTGTAGAGATGGTTGCACAACTCTGTGAACATAAACTAGAAAAAAACATTGAATGGTATACTTTAAATGGCTGGATTGGGGGGTAAATGAATTAAATCTCAATAAAATTTTATTTTTTTAAAACATGAAGGGGCAACCTTGGTCTTTGAGGAGGTGCTGCTCACCTGTGGGCGGAGGTGGTGGGATGGGGTCCCTCCCCTTTGGCCCCAGGAGGGCAAGGGTGGCCTGCCCCTCACTCATCCCCATGGCCAGTAGGTCACCTGCCAGTCTTGCTGAGCAGGGAGGTCCCCATCAGAGGTGCACGGTGGGGTGGGCCTGGTCAGGTGGGGGCATTTTCGGTCCTGGCAGAGTTTGAGGCTGAGGGCAATCCTGGGTGTGGGAGGGATTGCAGGATTTGGGAAGGTGCCTCCAGACCCGGGGGTCTGGGATGCTTCCCTCTGCCTGGCCTAGGGGCTGGGCAGGGTCTGCAGGCATACATCACCTGGCTCAGGCTTGACAGGGGACATAGGGGACATCCCCCAGGGCCTCTTCCATCGGCACCAAGTGGCAGAATCCAACCCAACTAGTCTAAGCAAAAATGAGGCTCTTTATTGGCTCATATAAATAGAACTCAACAAAGGCCCAGCTGGATTTAGCATCCAGATTGCCTCTGGAGGTGTGCCCCTGTCCACTTCGTAGTGACATCCCAGCCCCCCAGCAGCTTGCACCTGCCAGCCGAGCAGCCCGGGGAGGAGAGAAGCTCCACCACACAGGGCAGCAGCAGCCCTGGGCCACCCTCCCACTGGCTGGCTAGCATCACATGCCCACACCTGAGCCTCGCGCTGGGACTTGGCTGTCCTAGGAGTGGGGAAGACAATTCTGCCAGCCCCCAGACAGCCTTCAGATCTCTTGGCGACTGAAGTTTACAAGAGGGACAGAGCTGCGGTCGAATTCCCGGGGCTGGGGCAGCAAAGGATGGTAAACCCGACATGGGATCATGGCTCTTCCTGCGGGGGATGCTTTAGGTCTGGGGGCGTGTTTGGCCCCAGAACAGCCCCTCATGTCAGCAGCATGATGGAGATTTGTCATGAGGACCCAATGTGTCACTTGAAGGCCACCAAATGCCAAGAGCTGCACACCAGCTGGGCTCTGCAGAACTGGCACGTTTCGCAAAAATGAAATGCCCTCTACAACCCCTGGAGCTGCACCTGGGCGGGTCGGGCCCGCCTGCCCCTCTCCACTTTTTACGGCCCCTCTGTAGCCACCCAACAGGTGCACCGCTGTGGCCCTGACTCCAGCCCAGCCCCAAGTGTTCTCCTGTGACAGTGCCTACCACCATCCGCCTCTGCCCCCCAAAGTCCAGGATCCAAATTCCCAGGACAGAATTGGCTGGCCCAGCCCAGGCAGTGGCCCGCCATCAGGTGACCATCCCGTCCAGTCAGCAGTGGCAAGGAGATGGCTGGGCAGCACAAACATGGCCCCTGCAAGGCCCCATCCAGCAGGGACACTGGAGGGTGCAGCTTCAAAGAAGAGGGTAAGCACTGTGCGCACCTGCCAGGGAGTTCTGAGTTCCTGACTCTTCACAAAACGGTGCCCGGGGACGACGTGGAGGGCCTGCCGCGGAAGGACGGATTACACTTAGTACCGACACCTCTCTGTGCCACATCCAGAGACTCGGCTCAGGCCCCTCTGAGAAGGGACTGCTGCCCCACGGCCAGAAGCGGGAGAACTGGCAGCCTCCAGCTCCAGCTCCAAGGCAGCTCTCGTTCTTCTCAGGTGACCCAGTCCCTGAGGCGGACAGGGACAGCTATTTCTGCCCACATGGGTCCCCTCTATCGGCCGCCTGTGCTCCGGCTCCCGGCTGGGCTGGCCGGGACTCACCAGGGTCCACACGGGCGGTGGCTCTGTCACCCAATCCTGCTTCTGTCCTTCTCCACCCAAACGCGTGACTTCCTGGGGAATCTTTTGCCACCTCACGGTCTGCTTCCTGGAGAACCCAAAGCTCTGGGCCTAGGACAGAAGCGGTGCGAGAAAGCCGGCAGCACGATGGGCTTGCGGATGGGAGGGGCCCGTGCTCAGCGAGGGGGGCACCTGGGAATGACCAGGGACAGGACGCAGGTGAGAAGCTGGCGGCCAGCCCCGCACGCACGCCAAACTGGTTCAGGTGCTTGAAATGTGCGGGGGTGAGCGGGGGAGGATAATGGGATTGGAGGGTTGTTAACTAAGTTGCCTTGGCTTAGGCAGGGATAATGACTAGCTGAGGGCAATTAGCAAACAATTGGAAACTAAGTGTGAGACCAGGTCTGCTGCAGCTTCAAAGGAGCCCTCCTTGCAAGCAGTGCAAGAGCAGAAAGCTCAAGTTCAAACCCAGATTTGATAGCCAGGTGGCCGAAGTTCAAAAGCTCAAAGATGGTCAAGCTCCCAACTGAGGCAGGACTGTTGTGCCAAAGTCAGAGCACTGGGACCCCCAACAGGGGCGGGCCTGAACGTGGGGGCCGTGCACGGTCCTCAGGAGCTTACAGAGTCTGACCCCGCACTCATCCTTGAACCACATGAGCTGCAAAAGTAGCCCACCTCTCGCCATCGTAGGCGGCTGCTCCCCTGCAAGGCAACAGGCGCCTCTCTGGGCGCTGTCCCGGCATCCTCCCCGGGCCCACAGGCCTGCCGTCAGCCTGTGGCAGCATAGCCCTGCCCAGGACATGCCGGGCTGGCCCTGGAGGAAGGGGCTGTACCCCAGAGGGGCTCTAAGGCTCAGCCAGCATATGCTGCCACACAGGGGAGGGCACCTATGGACTGCATTCCAAGGGTGCTCAGGACGTTCTTGGATGCCACAGCAGCTGCTTGCCTGGCGGTCTCTGTGAATGGACAAGTGCAGCTACCCCAGGGGAGAAGGTGCAGGAGCCAGGGGCTCAGACCCGCACAGATGACAGCTGGGGGGGGGGCGGATGCTCAACCCTGGTGAGGCCCCAAGCCCACTGTAGTGCGGGGGCTCATCTGCCTGCCTCCCTGCCCTGAGTCTCCCCTCAGGAAGGGGATACGGAAACAGGGGGCCGGGGGGCTGCCCCTGCACATGCACGGCAGAAAGGCTCTGGGGCGCAAGGTGGCCTGCACACAAATACGCTGCTCAGATCTCTCTGCAAAAAGGGACCGGCTGCCAGCTCCTCTTCCAGGGTTAATTGCCTGGTCCTATTTCCTGTTCGTTGGGAAGTCTCCTGTAGCTGCTAGAGCCTTAATGGATTTTGCCCAGGTATCCTCAGATTGTGCTGAGGTATTAGGGTGGCCCCAGCCAGTGACTGAGCCAGGTGGTGGTAGGAGACCTGGCCACTGCTGCCCAGCATGGGGTGCCTACGCTAGACACGCTTTGCTCTTCTGGGCTTAGTCAAGTCTACATTTTGGCCAAGCTCCTGGCCCAACCCACTCCCACCACATTTCCTCTCACGGGTGCTACCCTCCCATTACCGGTTTACACCCTCAGCTCCATCTCGGTGTCTGCCTCCAGGAGAAATCAGCCTGCAACCGTCTCGCCTGACCTCGGTGTGATGACAAGAAGGTCAGGCAGGGCTACCTGTTTACTCAGCAAATACTGGAGGAGGGTGTGTAACACCGTGCTCAAGACCAGGGGTTCCCCAACCTGGCTTGCATGCTGGCTCTTGGACCGTGGCCACGTCACTAACTGTTCTGGGCCTCGGCTTCCTGCCTATAAAATAGGTGCGATTCTAAACCCTGCTCCAGAGTGTCACACGTGTGAACTGCTTAGCACGAGGCCAGCACACACTCAGCAAGTATGAACTTCACCTTCAGTTATTTTTTCTTGGAGATTCACTTCAAAGCTTTTGCTACTGGCCTTACTTTTCTACCTAGAAGCTAGGATGCAGGGTCTGCAAGCGTCAGGGACGGGTGGGGCGGGACCGGGAGGAGTGAGGACTTGGGAGCGGTAATGTCTGGGGACTTGGGGAGCTGCCTACTATTCACACGTACTTACATGAGCGCTACAGCAAAGCGCAAGTAGCATGTGTGGCAGCCCCGGGGCAACTCTTCCCAGGAGGGGTTGCCAGCCCCTCTCCAACCTGCCTGTCTGTGCCTGAGCACAGGTGGACACCTGGCACTGAGGCATGCACCTGAGCAGGGAGGGGGCCCCCAGCCCCAAATGGAGGAACAGCCGCAACCGAAGTCTTAAGGAGTGAGGGTTCCTTCACCACACAGCTGGTGGGAATATGAAATGGCGTGGCCACTTTGGCAAGCGGCTTGGCAGCTTCTCGCAATGTTAAACATGGAATTACCGTATGACATGGGTAAACCCAAGAGAAATGATGACATACTTCCACACGGAAATTACACACGTTCACAGCAGCATTATTCCTCATAGCCAAAAAGTGGAAACCACTCAATGTTCATCAGTTCGTGGACAGAGAGACAACATGAGATCACAGAACATCATTCCGCCATAAAAAGGAATGAAGTAGCAACACATGCTATAACATGGATGAGCCTTGGAAACACAGAAACACATGCTAAGTGAAAGAAGCCGGTCACAAAAGGCCTAATATTGCACGATCCCCTCTCTAGGAAGTGTCCAGAGGCAGCAAATCCGTCAAGACAAGGAGCAGCCTAGTGGATGCTCAGGACGGGGGCAGCAGGTGGGCAGTGACTGCTAACGGGTGCGGAGCTTCTTTTTGGGGTGATGAAGATGTTCCGGAGTTAATGGTGATGGTTGTGCAACTTTACGAATACACTAAACAGCACTAAACCGTACACTTTAAATGGGTGATTATAGCAAGCAAAACCTTAAAAAAGCTGGTACACAAACAAATAAATGAACACGGCACGAGCTCTGGCTCAACACAATGCAGACAGGTCAGACTCTGGTTCCAAGGCGTGGGGAACGCCTGTAAAAATGCTCTGGCCCAAGCCCACGAGGCTCCCACGGCACGTGAGGGTTTTGCGTTCCGGTGCTCGGGACAGACCAGCACATCTTCAAGGATGTCTGCAATTGCCTATCTGGACACGATGAGCCACCAGAAATGGGCTTCAGTTGCCATCCTCTCCCGCCTCCTGGAACCTGCCGGAAAAGCATGAAGCAGCCCTGGTCTAGGGAGTCCTCTCCCCAGCCTGGCCCACACTCTGCCCCGTTGTCCATGGGCCCACCTGCGTGCCTGCTGGCTCCTGATGTGCATTATCTCTTGCCGCCTGGAAGCCTAATCCAGCCTTTGCTCCCAGGGTGGTTAAGGCAGTGACAGAAGGAAAGGATTCCGGTGTTAAGAAGTTGGAACTGAACATAAGTAAAGATAACCACATGCCCTGTAAGAATGCTTTCCACCCTCACTCAGCCTTCTGCTGGGCGGCGAGGATGTCTTAGTCCATGGACGAGGCGTCCTCAGGTCGCTCACGGAGCACTGCCAGGAGTCTCTTCTGGCCGGCTGGCAACCACACGGCTTCTTTATTTTACGTGACCTCATTCCCGGGGCTGTGGCTCTGCCCAGCAGGCGCTCGTGCTTCATCAGGAAGGTGCAAAGAGAAGTGCCCAGGGACACTCAGGGCAGACCTCCGAGTTACCGTGGCAACCCTCTAGGATGCATCCTGCATTCATTGCATGGAGTTAAGAGAGGGGTGAAATGCAAGAGCAGACACCCCTGAAGAAGCACTGCCTCCTTCCCGGTGCCCAGCTCCAGCCCTGGGTCAAGCTCCATGTGGGCATCTGCAGAATGTGAGCTCCTTGAGTGCAGACATCACGTCTGGCCCCCGTCCCTAGATGCTGAGCACGGAGGACCTCGAGGCGGGAAGCCTGGAGGTCGAGAACCATGGGTCAACAGGCAGCCAACTAAGAGACGAATCCCAGCCCTGCAGCTCACTGGCGGTGTGGCCCTGGCCCAGTTACTGAGCCTGGCCGGGTGCTCCTTTCCCTCCTATCTGAAGGTGCAGCACCACACCCCACAGGGCTGCAGGGGGCTGGGTGAAAACTGTGTGGCCAGGCTGGGCACTGGGTCTGGCACAAGGGGGTGGGCACTTAGTAAGAGCATGACGGCCCGGCTCAGGATGAGCCTTGCTTAGCTTACTTTCCATCAGGGTGGGACACAGCCCCCCCCCACAAGCTGTCCGTGAGCTCCTACAGTGGATGGAAAAGCCACCCAGCCTCCAGTGGATGGGGTTCCCTGTTCCCAGGAGCTTCTCTAAGCTTCTCTCTCTGGATTCCTGAGGTGGTACCTCCAGGCTGGCCCTACTAGGATGACACGCAGGGGTCTGGTCACTAGCTCTAGCAGCTGGGTCTGCCCAGGTTCCTGTCAGCGGCTGCTCAGCCATCCCTCCAGCTGCACCTGGGTCTGGAGTTGAACACACGCCTTTTACTTCCAACAGGACATCCTGCTCACTGCGCCACTCCTCCCCCAGAAAGCTTGGCTGTTAGGGTGGGCTGGGGGCAGAGGGGGAAAGAGGAGAGGAGATTGCGGCAGAAGTGGTGAGGGGGAGGCCAGGAGGGGAGGGAGGATGCAAGAACTTCAGCCCACTGGTACTCACTCACGAAGCCTCCTGGGAAAGCCACCCTGCAGGGTCCTAAGCAGAAGGAAATGGACTTTAACTGAATCCACAGGGAGCAGGTCGGACCCTGCGAGAATTCCAAGTTGTGAAAGCCCAACTCTGCCCTCCTTCTGCACCCTACTGTTGGCCACATGTCGGTCACTGTACCCCCAGCACACCCTCTCTGGGCCTTCAGTTCTCCCTGCAGGAAGTAAAGCCCATGCTGAGCTGTCCCGCCCAGGCCTGCCCCTCTCGGCTGCTTCCTAGCTGCTCTGTGCACCTGGGCGGTGGAGGGCCTTGCCCAGCGGGCTGGGCCCCTCCCTGTGCCAGATCCTGAATGAGAGGAGAGGCAGGGAGGTCCTGCCTCACTGGCACATGCCCACACTTCGGACCATCGGACCACTGAGTCATTTTACCTGTAGACTGCCTACCTATCAACGCTCTCCTCTGAACCAGCTACCTGTCTTGTGTAGCTCCCACTAAGCAATGAAGCCTATGAGATCAGTGGCCGTGCTGGTCTTTCTTTCTCAGGCGCACGTTTGAGGTCCAGAATGCTTTTCTGTGACGGTATGCCCTCACCTGCTGCAGGACATTGCTCGTTATCCCAGCTAGACTGGTAGCGCGATGCGGGGCCCCACTTCCATGTCTTCACACGTGTCCTTACTGGGGAACACTTCACTTTTCTACCTACACACAGTGGGTGCTTAGTAAATGGCTCGTGGCTGCCGTGGAAACCTCTCCAGCTGCCTCTGTGGTCCCCTGCACACCCCGTCCCCACGTGTGGGCCCCTAGCCACTCTCAAAGCTCTTCATAGGCATGATCTTGGGTCAAGTCCGGTGAGACGGGCAGGCAAATGGAGAAACTGAGGCAGGCAGTCTGACCCAGCCCCAGTTCATTTCTCTACATCTCTCGGCTCACTGGTCTAAGGCTTGGTGATGACCAAGTGGGTGGGCTTTTCAGACCTGTGCACAGGTGGGGAGCTGTTTATTGTGAAGGTGTGCCCTGGCCTGGAGAACAAATGGCACCAATGGACTTCCAGGTCAAGGTGAGGTCCCGCACAACTCTGCCCTTCTCAGACCTTTCCCAAGTGCACTTCACTTTGGACCAGACACCAGGGAATGAACGCAGGACCTGCGTTCCTGGACCTGGGCACTCCTTATATTTTCAGCCTTGGCCCTGCCTGGGCACTTGCACGCTGGCTAATGTCTTCAGGGAACCACCCGGGTGCACGTCCACGAGCCTGGTGGGCACTCAGAGGTCACTCCCACCTCCCCACCCTGGGTCCTGGGGCTCAGGATCAGCTCCTGTTAGTGAAGGATGCATCCCCACCCCCAACACACACAGAGGCTCCTGGCTCAGACACGGGGAGGGGAGGTGTGGGGTAGAGTCTGTGATAGTGGGGCAGGGAGGACTTGGGCTCCACAGCAGGCTCACGGGCCAGAGGACACCTGGCTGGCACCTGCTCCGGAGAGGCGCACTCCTGCCTGTCTGCGTGTGGAGGCTGTGCTGTGTCCAGACAGAAGCCCAGAGTCTGGATCTTACTGCCCAGTGGCCAGATGCCAGTCTGGACACCACCGCGCCCTGGGCTGGGCGAACTCCGTTGCTCTGCTGTCTCCGTTCTCCTGAGCACGCTTTTCTGGGAGCCAAGAAGCAATTCTGGAATGTTCAGGCAAATCTTGGCAGATGAAATTGCCCACCTTCTCTTCAGCTTCCCGCGTTCGTTTCTCCAAGGCACGTTCTCTTGCTGGACAGTGCCGGCTGCTGGCGGGGCCGGTGCGGTGCCCGCAGTGCGCCTCGAGGCGCAGGTGCGATTACCGGCCCGACGCCGCTGTTTCCCAGGGGGCGGCAGCACGCGGCTCGCCCGGGGAACTTGTTCTCGGCACGGTCAGAAATACAGTCTGGGTCCTGACCGAGCCCACACTTACCAGTGAAACAGACGCCTCGCAAAACAGCACCTACTTGGGCCGTGCGGGATGCCGGCATTTATCTTACCCCGCTTCGCTTTTATAAAACGCCAAGTGTCTCCCGGACCAGCGGCGGCCCCTGACCCAGCGCGGTTCGCAGTCGGGAGACAGCGCAACGCACGCGCGCCCGCGGGTCCCTGGGGCCGGGTTCGTCCCGAGGACAGGGACGGGGACCGGGACAGGACGCGGAAGGCGCGGCCGGCGGGGCGGGACCGGGCACCGCGCTCGGCAGGCCGTGCTTAGCGACGCCCGCCGGAAGCGCGCCCGTCCCCGCCCCGGGCTCGGGGCGGCCGGGCAACCGGAAGGCGAGGGTTGGGGGCGCCGGACCAGGCCGGCGGCAGCCGCCGGGCCCCGCAGCCGCAAGAAAAGAAACTGAGGCGAGGAGCCGGCCCGCGAGCTCGCGGCGCCGGGGCCGGGGCGGGGCGGGGCGGCACGCGCAGTGGGCGGGGGCCCGTCTCCGCCCCGCCCACCGAGTTTGCAAACAGCAGCCGCCCCCGCCCTCCCCGCGCGCCGGGTCTGGCGCTCGCAGCCCCGCGCGGGGCCCGTCGGGAGCCGGCCGAGAAAGGGGGCGGAGAGCCGGGAGGCCCGCCCCCGCCGGCGGCCCTCGCTGCGCAGGCGCGGCTCGCGGGCCCGTCCCCCCCCCGGCCGCCGGCGCGGCCATATTTAAAGGGCGGCGGGCGCGGCGAGCCAATGGGCGGCGCGCGTGCAGGGGCGGCGCGTGGCGGCACGAGGCCCCGGATGTGGCTGCAGCGGCCCCTCCTCCCTAGCGCTCCCCTCAGAGGCCCGGCCGCGCGCCCCTCCTTCGCTCGCTCGGCGCCCGCGCAGGCCCCTCGGGTGGCGGCGAGGAGGCGCCCCGGCGGCGGCGGCGGCGGCGGGGCGGAGGAGCGCAGGAGCGGGCGGCCAGGCGACCGCGCGGCGGCGGAGCGGCCCGCGGCCCGGCGCTCGTCCCCCCCCGCGGCCCGGCGCACCCCGGCCGCCGCCATGAGCGGCTCGTCGGGCACCCCGTATCTGGGCAGCAAGATCAGCCTCATCTCCAAGGCGCAGATCCGCTACGAGGGCATCCTCTACACCATCGACACCGACAACTCCACCGTGGCGCTCGCCAAAGGTAGCGGCCGCCGCCCGCCCGCGCGCCCCCGGCCCAACCGCCCGCGCCGCCGCCCGGGCCAACAGCCCCGCGCCGGACTCCGGGCGTTGGGACCCCCGCCCTGGGCGCCGGGGCCTGCGCCGGAACCCTCGCCCCGGACGCCCCGACTCGCGCACCCGCCGGGTCCCCGCCGCGGGGCGCCCCTCTGCGCCGCCCTCCCGGCGCGCCCCGCGGGCACAATGGTCGCTCGGCTCCCCGGCGGCGTTATTGTGCGCGGGCGCCCGGCCGGCGTTTGGGGCGGGGCGGGGCGGCCCCCGCGGCGCCGCCCCTCCCCCTCCGCGGCGCAGCCCACCTCTGCAGGTGCAGGCTGGCGGGGCGGCCCCTCCCCCTCCCTGGGGGGTCCCTGCGGGGGAGAGGCCGGACGGGGTGAAGGGGCTGGGTGTCGCCGCGCGTCCTCGGAAGGCCTGGGGGAGGTGAGCGAGCGCGAAGCCGGCTTGCGCTTCTGGAACCTATTAGGCAACTGGGGCTCGATCCTGAACCAATTCCGGGTCCTGGTGGGACCTCCTGCCAGAATGCGAGCGTCAGTTGACAGCTCGATGCCCCCGGCTCACCCTCATCCGGACTCTCGGACGGGGGGCTTACTCTCTTATGACAGACCCCCGTGGGCATCGACACCCCGTCTGTGAGACTTAGGGGAAGAGGGATCTAGAGAAGTCCAGAACTCTGCGCTTGTCGAGGCAGTGGGTGGCCCAGACTTTCTTTGTCTTCATCCTTAGAGGATGAGGCGTGTACTTCCCCTGCCTCGCTGAGAAAAGTGCCAGTGGGTTGGGTGGGGCCGGGTCTGGGTCTGGTGCTAGGCCCCTGGGGGTGCTTCAGGTGCCCAGACAGGTGTGAAACGCCGCTTGGGTCAGAGGGCGCGCCGGTGCTTAGAAGGACGCTCAGACGGGGGAGATCTGCTTTCAAAGCCCTGTGCTCAAACGCGGACAGACTCCTGCGTTGCAGCAGGAGATGGCTCAGCATTACAAGGTTATGTGCACACTTGTGCCTTTGGCACTTTACTCCCTTTGACATGAGATCCCAAT
This sequence comes from Lepilemur ruficaudatus, assembly GCA_963574885.1. Lineage (NCBI taxonomy): Eukaryota > Metazoa > Chordata > Mammalia > Primates > Lepilemuridae > Lepilemur > Lepilemur ruficaudatus. The sequence goes on along the minus strand of CAUYRT010024429.1, from coordinate 44,200 downwards.
CGGAAACAGGCCTGGAGCGGGGCGGTGCTTAGTAGGTGTTGTGCTCACCCAGCCCTGCCCTGGGGACCTACTAAGTAGAACATTGTTGGTTGGAGGTTAACGCCTCAGGAAGTCCCTTGGGTTCAGGACTTCCTTGTAGACACAGAAGCTGGTGTTGGGGGTCCAAATTCTGCCCCCCCATTCCCTTTGTTATTTCCATAACACTTTTCCCAAGCTTGTGGGTGGAAGGGCAAGGGGAACACTCTCAGCTTCCTAGATTGTCTGGCGAGGAAACCGCGTGGCAGGCGCGTGTGCAGTGAGGCTTTAGTCTGTGCAGGCAGATGTGGAGAGGGAGGTTTCGCTGAGAGCTCCGCGCATGGGTGTGAGCGCACTGGGATGCGGGGCTTTGGGAGACCGTGGGTCTGTCAATTTTTCCTTGTCATCTTTGTGACCTAGAATTTGTGGAGCGTCACCAGCTGGTGCCTTGTGGGTGCTGTCTGCTGGAAGGTGGTGATTAACTAGTTGTTGAGATGCAGCACTTGGGTGCTGTGTCGGGGCTGAGGGCAAGGGCCGCCTGTCTTCCGGAAGGCTTGGGAGCTGTCGTGCCGAGATAACTGATCGACAACCTAACACTTCTTTTTCTCAACTCCTAAGTGAGATCCTTTGGTACTGAAGACCGTCCCACAGATAGGCCTGCTCCCCCGAGAGAGGAAATTTATGAGTACATCATTTTCCGGGGAAGTGATATCAAAGATATTACTGTGTGTGAACCTCCCAAAGCCCAGCACACACTCCCTCAGGATCCTGCTATCGTGCAAGTAAGTGTGTCACTGTCCTTCTGGGGGGGTACAGTTCTGAGAGACGCTGGTTTCCACGTGGAGCTTGTGTCATCTCTTTGGCCAGAGTGCTCAACTTGAGTAGTCTTCTAACGAAAAGGGGCTTGGATTTTGTCTAAGCTGTTGATGTTGGGGCAGAAGGTGTTGGTTTGTGCAGCTCGCGGTAGGTCATGAGCTGTACAGCGTGGCGCTGGGAGCGGCCTGTGAAACTCTCCGTGGGGGGTGGATGCTTCGGGCACGGTGCTCGCCCTTAAAAGTTTCTGGTTGGAGAGGTCTGAGACCTTTGACCCATGGGTGAGCGGCATGAGGCTGAGACACCAGCAGGGCAGCCGTGTCTCCTCATGCGGGCACACTCGCCATCCCAGCGCAACCTCTGCAAGTCCGGTATCTCGCCCACCTGCTGGGTTGTGGCATATTTGGCAGGATTACCAGGGAGCCCAGGATATTATTTTCTTAGCCTGTAAACTTAAATATTTGGTCTCTTTTTCTCTCTCTCTCCTCAATACAAAAAAAGAAAATTTTTTTTAAATATTCATTGGCTGTTGTGGGGTTCAAACAGCACCAGCGTCTGGGACTGAGCCTCCACCCTGGAAGGTAGGATCCGCAGGGTGGGCTTTGGACGCACAAGAGAAGCCCCAGCCAGACTTCTGAAGGCTTGTGGGGGGTGGGGGGTCCTCAGGGACTCCAGAAGAGGAAAGTACCGAGCTAGGCCCGAGGAACAGAGAGGAAGTGGCTAGGTGAACAGAGTGGGTGGAGGTCAGTCCGCAAACACGCAGCAGTGCTCCCGAAGGCTGGGGTCCCCCCAGAGAGAAAATGGATGTTTGGGGAAGTGTGAGTCCTTTTCCAGCCACGTTTCTGCAGTGGGTGTGGCAAATCAGGTGGCATTTTGCTCCTGTTACCTGACGGCAGTGGAGAGCCATTTGAGGGTTTTGAGTTAGGAGAAATTAGGGTTAGAATTACGTGGACAGGTGGAGCTGGGAGTGAAGCGCTGTGGAACAGGCAGCTTTTTGCCATACTGGAAACTCAGGCCCCTGAGGATTGTTCCAGCACCTCCGGAATACAGGCTGCCAGCAGGGTGCCTGCTTCCCATTTGAACGAGCGCTCCAAATGCAGAAGTTTGGGGTGACAGGATGGCCGTGTGCCACTCTCACCATGTGTCTCGTTGTTCAGTCTTCCCTGGGCTCTGCCTCCGCCTCGCCCTTCCAGCCACATGTGCCTTACAGCCCCTTCAGAGGGATGCCGCCCTATGGCCAGCTGGCGGCCAGCTCCCTGCTCAGCCAGCAGTACGCCGCCTCCTTAGGCCTAGGTGAGTAGCCTGTTTCTCCTTGGTAAACCACGCCTGTTTGCCAGGAAGTGCGTGCCAGACCCGAGGGTGGGGAAGGTGCTCTTGTCATGTTAAAGTCATAGACATTATTTTACTGGACACTTAGTAAATTGCCCAGTGCAACTTTAGCTTGTAAGAATGCTTAGTAACTACTTAACTGAGAGTAAAAGAGGCAGCAACCTGAGTTTTGGAACAGATGGATCAAATCAAAATTCACTTGAAATGTCAGTGTGGGTCTAGGTGGAAGTCCTGGCATATCTGCTTCTAAAGAAGACGTAATTGAGAGAGATATTTCATATATATGTGTATATATATGAAATATTATAGTATTTCATATATATGTGTATATATGAATGATAGCACTGTGGGACCTGGAGGCTAAAAAAGAAGAGATTACAGATGACCGCTAGCTCTACACATTTGTTAGCCTGTCAGAAAGTTAAGTATAACACCCACCTATTATGTCCTTTATTCTGCTGTAAGTGCCTTGCCCAAAAATGGTTTCAGCCAAGGTTAAATAGCCAGCCCAGGTAAGATCCTATTTTCAAGGTGTAACGTGAGATTCCACCTTGTCCTTGACTTAGACTTAGCTTTGCAGTTGTGTTCAGGGCATGGAGCTGGCAGGTGACCCGCCCATCCTTGCTTGGACTCCAGCATGAGGTAGCTGAGACAGGGAGTGCTGACTAGGCTCTAGACCAGTTCTTTGGGTCACGTGCTGCTACAAATCATGTTTGTCTTAATTGCTGTTCCCCGTGTGACAGGTGGCCTTCTCAGCCTGGCTCACTGTGTTTCTAAAATATGTTTGTATGAGCAAAGCCCTGTGAGAGGTTGCTTGGCTCTTTCCAAGCTTGCTAGACACAAGACAAGTATGTCCTGACTTATTTGTGTGCTTTCTTTTTTGCTCTTTCTCCTTTCTCTTCTTTTAGAGAAGTTGGTAAGCCCTCCAGCCTCAGCCGCTGCTTCCAGCCCTAGCTCTTCTCCATCTCCACAGCCCGTTTCAGAGCTTGACTTGTCCTCAGAGCCACAGCAGCCCACTGCCAAGGGTAACCGCAGTTTGGGAGAACTGCATGCTGTCTTGCAAACCATTCCGAGCAAGGGGGTAAAGCAGTAGACAGAATGATAGTAGCTGGAGCAGATCGTTGCCAAGCCTGGGGTTCAGTTGAGCTGCTTATCTGCTTCCACATACAGCCGTGATTCATGATCTACCACAGTTTTAACGACGGGATTAGAAAGAATCAGCAGAGTGCTTTGTTCACTCTCCCTGGGTACAGGGTCTGTTTTGACTTGCGCCACAGACTACCTCATATGAGGAAACTTTACTGTGCCCAGAAAGCCACGTACCTGGGGTTCTGCTGGGTCCTAAACCTATTCTAGATGGTTGCGGTGGAACTCTCCTAAGCACCTTACATGCCTATACTGCTCTTTGATCTGTGTGACACATAGGTAACCCTTTCAGGGCATTCAAAATTGGGGGCTTGGGTGACAATCCCCAGCTGTTTGGCCAGGTGAGCAGTGTCAGCCTGATGACTGGCTTGCTAATGCTGGTGTGCACCACCTGTCTCTCTCCTGGGGGTGGCGGCACCTGTGGGGTTTCCTGACCACTCTGCTCATTTACCCTGATGTTCGTAAATTCACATTGAGGACTGCTATGCATGCCCGTTTTATACATGGCACCGGGCGCTTTGCCACAAGCAGGGGCCAGCACCGTCACCCCGTCCTAGTCCAACATAACGCCTGGGGCTTTCCTTGTGGCGTGCAACTGCTGTCAGTCTGTCATTCTGCACGTGTTGCTTTGCGAATCCTGCATGGACTCCAGCGTATCTAAGTTAAAGAAGTAGTAATACTTTTTCCCACTTAAAAATGACACTCGATCCTTTCATTGTTCTTAGGACAATTTACAAGAAACTGCTCACAGGGCAAGGCTGTTTTAACGGGTTTAGTTTTATAAAAAGCGAACAAGCCGAAGATCCTTGTTCCATCGGGCACAGTAAGCAGGAAGTAGTCAAAGGCAGTCCATCTCTCAGGGACGGTCGTGCTAAGTGAGGTGGTAGACCAGAGAAGGTGGTCCAGTCAGTTCCTGTGAGAGGAGACGTAAATACCTCTACACGAAGCCATTCCCACCTGCTCTGAGGGCTTCTCTTGATCTAGTCACAAGGAGTTTGTCACCAGTAACTTTTCTAGTTTCTGTCCCATGTGCAAAGTAAGGTGAGATACCCAGTCTTCATCTAGGTTGGGCTGCTCCTCTAACAATAGTCACCCCATGGTCAGAGCTCATTTTCTCTGTCCCAGATCTCCATCTGCCTCTACCCAGTCCCAAATTGCCCTGTTTGAAGAGTCCCCACAGGTCCTGGACTTGGCAGAGGAAAGGGAGGAGGTGGGCAGGTGGGCGACGCCCTCTCTCTCCCCTCCCGGTTCCGAGGGCTCGGTGTCTGATTGTCCGTCTCGTGCTCAGGCCTGGGAGTGCCGTGTCTGGGCACAGCCTTACCAAGGGCTGCCTGGGAATCCTTTGCTTCTTTGTGGTGAGCCTTTACTCTTTGGAGACAAGTGATAGCGGGCGCTGCCACTTTCTCTGAAGTCAGCTCTTACAACTTCATCCTTTTTAGTTTTATTATGCCTTAAGCAAAAATGGCAGTGTTCTAGAGTTTAACTTCAAAGTCTGATTATTGTATTTCCTAGAGGATGCTGGGCTGGGCTGGTTCTTCTCCAGCATGGACCAGAATGATTTTCAGGTCCTGAATTCAGTGTCTCAGGACCCTTGAGCCCCTTTAGGATTAGAGCTCGCGTAGTTCTGGGAAAGCTGTTCCTAAACCACTGGGGAGGTGCCTGTTTATAGGCACAGTGGTTTTTCCCCTCCTCCAGGTACCCCAACTCAGGCAGCTTGGGGCGCACAGAGATGAACAGGCCTGATTTTGCTGCCTGGATAGCCTCAGAGGGAATGGCCCAGTCTGGGGGAGCTTTGCTGGAGTTTGGTAGAATCGCTAGGCAGTTGCCCTCCTTTCCTTCCTGAAGTGCCCGCCAGGAGAGAAGTGGCTGGAGGTGTAAGACTACATTTTTCCCTGTTTGTAAACCCTCCTTCCCTCCTCAACTCAGGAGCTGCTTTTCCATCCATCCCGGTTGGCAAGAGCCCCATGGTGGAACAGGCTGTCCAGACCGGTTCTGTTGATAACCTGAACGCCAAAAAGCTGTTACCCGGCAAGGGTACCACAGGGACTCAGCTCAGCGCTCGCCAGGCCCCGCCAAGCAGCAAGACCGCCAGTGGTACTTAAATACCTCTTCTCTGGAGTTTGCTCGGTGTTCTAAAAGTGGCACTCTACTTCCTGGGGTGTTTTTTTTTTTTTTAATTAAAAAATGCAGTGCGCCCATCCTAAGCCCCGCATGCTTTCGCAGGGCAGGCCCGCGCAGCGGCCTCCCGCGGTGCGGCCTCTTGCTGCATGCCCCGTGTGGTGGTGGTCCCCTGCTTGCGCGGCTGGGTTCTGGCTTCTGCAGGAGCTTCGCCTGACTCTTCCCTTTTGCGCCTTAGATGTAGTCCAGCCGGCAGCTGTGCAAACTCAGGGGCAGGTGAATGACGAGAACAGAAGACCTCAGAGGAGGCGATCAGGTAACAGCTGTTGCCACGTGACTTCTGGGGAGCCACATGTGATCAGATGGAGCTCTGCTTGCCCCCTTCTGCCTGCTTTTCTGGTGACGGTTTCAGGGGGTGCTGGGGTGCGGTTGCTGCTTGTGTTCTCTGACGCGTGCCTGGAAACTGCTTGTGAGGTCAGCCGGAGAGCGTCAGGTCTGGGGCCTGCTTCAGCTGTGGCCGTCCTGTCTCCTCACAGGGAACAGGCGAACCAGGAATCGCTCCAGAGGGCAGAACCGTCCGACCAGTGTCAAGGAAAACACAATCAAGTTTGAGGGCGACTTTGATTTTGAGAGTGCAAATGCTCAGTTCAACCGAGAGGAGCTTGACAAAGAATTTAAGAAGAAACTGAATTTTAAAGGTCTGACTCGTGAAAATTATCATCTCCTCCAGAGTGTCCCTAGAGTGTGTTAGGAAGAGATGACTGGGGCGACCAGGGCAAGCCAGGCGGGCGGTGACCAGTCTGGAAAGCGTGTCTGAGGAATTGGTGAGATGGGTTGTTTGTGGGGGAGGTGTGGGAACAGTCACCGTGGGATAAGCGCAGACTGCACGCCCCGAAGGCAGAGGGAGAGCAACTGTGAGAAGTTACGAGAGAGCTGCACTTAGCATAGCACGCCCAGGTGGAGGTCGTGCCGGAGGACGGCGGCCGGGTGGACCTGGGGAGGGCCCACCTTGCGTGGGAGTGAGTGTGGTTCCTTCTCCTGCACCTACTGTGTTCTGCTTCTCTTTGTAGATGACAAAGCCGAGAAGGGGGAAGAGAAGGACCCAGCTGTGGTGACCCAGAATGACGAAACTCCTGCCGAGGAGGACCTTCTGGGGCCCAACTGCTACTATGACAAATCCAAGTCGTTCTTTGACAACATCTCTTCTGAACTCAAGACCAGGTGAGAACCTGATTGAACTGGTGGGAAGATAGTCCTTCTGCAAGTCTAAAAAGGACAGGACTGACATGCTCTAACCTGGAATCTTAAGTTGAAGGCACATGTTTTGGGATCCTGCTCACACTTCTGCATAGTAGGTACATGAGTGCCAGGTGGCACCAGCCTGGAGCCAGCAGTAGGTTGCATCAAAGGAAGCCATTGCCAGTCACTTGACCCGAGGGTCTGACTGAGCGTGAGCTTGTTTCACCCTGGCTTTGCTGCCCCGTCCCCACGAAGGCTGGTGGCACCACTCCAGGTAGGTTCCACGGTCAGCACTGCTTCCCCTCACCTTGGCCTGATTGCTGGTCCTGCTGCCCTGGGGGCCTGAGGACCTTGCTACCTGAGCCAGTGGCTGGAGTGTTCTCCCGTGACTTCCTTCACTCGGTTGTTCGAGACTGGGGATCATTTCAGTATTTTACTATAGCACCTAACAGCTGGTCCTCAGATGCTGCCCCCATGAACAACCTGGACAGTAAAAGAAGTCTAGGGAACGGGCCTGGTATGAAAACTCAGGCCTGTTTGTCCTGCAGGTTGAGTACCAGACACACCATGGGGCAGGGAGGACACAGCGGAAAACAGCTGGGCGATCCCCAGCTCTTCTACCTGGGAGAAAACAAAATACAAGATAACAGTGTGTTGGGGATGCCAACGGTGAAGGAGTGGGCGAGGTGTGGGTGTAACAGTGCAGGATCAGGTCGCACAGACGAGGCAGGTGTGTGAGGAGTGAGGCAGGCTTCTCCCAGTGGGGCCACTGCCTGCCACGTGGTTAGACCTGAGTCTGGGGCAGGATGGGTTCCTGCTGGGTTTTGTAGGTCATGGTAATGTAATGCCTTTGGCTTTTGTTCTGGGCACCGCGGAAGCCATGAGTTTTGGGCTGAGTGGTGCAGCCTGACATCACGGCGTCCTTAGCGAGGGAGGGCTGAAGGTGGGCCAGCCTAGATGCTGGATGACCCATTAGGAGGCTAGTGTGGCAGTGCAGGTGTCTCGGGATAGAGTGGGTGCCGGTGGAGGCAGAGGGAGGGAGTAGCGTGTGAATGTGTTTGAGGGTGGCATTAACAGGATTGGCTGACAGGTATGAGAAGCGTTGAGAGTGACTCCCAAGATTTTTGGCCTGGGCAGCTGAAGGATGAAGTTGCTATGTCTGTAAACATGGAAGCCCCTGAGAGCAGCAGGTTTCCGGCTGAAGCGCAGGACCTTGTGATGGGTGTGCTGCCCTGGAGCTGCGGCCTCTAGGGGTGGGACCGCGGTGTTGGTGCTGTGTCCTGTGCCCCCAGCCCCCAGGCAGCTGCATCGCATTCTGGGGAGTTTCTCTGTGACCAGCCCACTCCTCATCAAGCAGGGCCCCTGGGGCTCCCCAGTGTTCCTTCCTGTACCCAGTGGCAGTGGGGCTGCCACGGTAGCAACTGCTCACCTTTGGTGACAGAGATGTGGGAGTTTGCAGCCGAGCAGCTCAGGCCGCAGTGAGAAACTGCGATGTGGCTGAGAGCACCTGCACTGTGGGGTCTCAGGCTCTGGTGCTGACGGGGCCCCTCCTGCCCATAATGGCTCTGGTAACGCCTGTCCTGCCTTCCGTGGGCAACTGAGGACGAAGCCTGGCTCAGGAACCTGAGAGTAGGTGCCTGCTGCAATCAGAATTTCATCCCGGGTTTAGTTCTAGGCGGACGACATGGGCTGAAGAGAGGAAGCTCAACACGGAGACCTTCGGGGTGTCAGGGAGGTTTCTGCGTGGCCGCAGTTCCCGAGGCGGATTCCGAGGAGGCAGGGGCAATGGCGCAACCCGCCGCAACCCCACTTCCCACAGAGCTGGGACTGGCAGGGTGTGAGGACACAGTGGAAGGTGAGCAGGGGAAGCTTCTGGGTGCTTTGGTGGGAGGGTGTAGGGACGGGCGTGCCCAGGTAGAGTGTAGGGGCAGGGAGCAGCTGGCTCTGCCTCCCAGCGAGGCAGGCCTGCGGCGTTGAGAAATCACCTGGGGGGCTTCTAGGCCCCAGCCCAGGCAACTATACTGAATCTTTTGGGACAGGACCTGGGCCCCAGCGTCCCAAGAGTGAGAGGTGCGGCGGGGAGGGGAGGGTGCCGTGGTGGGAGTTTGTGGGCCAGCTGCTTGCTACTCGAGTACAGTGACGGAGAGCCTGCTGCAAAGCCAGCGTCTCTGTCCCAGCCCTGCCCTGAATCGGAGTCAGCACTTTTAACAAGGTCCTAGGTGACTGTGCACCTTGGGTCTGGGCCTGGCATCCCGCGTGAGTGCCTCGTGCTGACTCACCCCTAGCCAGGGACCTGCAGGGTTAGGGCCTCTTGCCACCAGCCAGCCACCGCTGTCCCCAGTGTGTTGTACAACTGTGGTGCTTAGCCTGGGTTGTGGGAGGAAAGTGGGAAGCCCGGCCAGGCTCTGGGAGGATGGGGGGGCGGCTTGAGCGTCCCCTGCTCTGCAGGCAGCAGTGCCTGGCTCGCCTGCTTGGCGACGCTCTAGAGCGCATTCACTGCCCGTCTCTTTCCGCAGGCCCCTGCTCGAGTGGCACGGAAACGCCGCGTGTGTACGAGGACACAAGGAAAACACGGCACTGACGGGGAGAAGTGGGTCGCTTTGTTTACGGAGTTTGGAAAATTCCCATCCTGATTCTTATGTTTTGGACTTAACTGAACTTGGTCTAAGTTAGAACCACTTGTTTGGGGGAAGTATTCATGGGTGACCTCTTTGAGGTGTCTTGACCTATGTTTCCTGTTTAGTTGTACGTAGCCTAAGTCTAAGGTCTTGGTATTTTGCAGAAAGGTTTCTATAGCGAAAGCTTGATCCTCACTTTATTATTATTTTTTTTATGATAGCTTTGACTTTTAAAGTGGAACCAAATCTCAATTTGGCAAATGTGGCAGCCAAGGGCATCTCTGTAACCCAGCTGGCCCTGGTGCTGCTGCTGTGACACCCCCACTGTCGAGGATATGGTCTTAGGAGCAGGCAGGGCCAGCACAGGGTGGTGTGGGGCGGGTGGGCCGAGGGCAGAGAAGGGGTGTCCCATGGATCATGTTGTATAAGTAAACCAGCTTACCCTGACACATCCAGAGTGGTGCTGTCCAGGGTGGGGGCTGGTAGGGCGGGTGGGCTGGAAGGACTCGGCGCGGCGGGAGGGACCCCGACATTAGGTGCAGAGCTGTCACTCGGAGCCTGGCCTCCGTAGGCATCGAGGTGGGTCAAAGCCCAGGACGAGCCCCCGTGGCATCCCGTGGCCCTTCTGGCCTGGGTCAGCCAGTCGGTGTTGGACTGTGGCCGAGCACTTGGGTGTTCTCATCCACTTGGAAATGAGCCAGTCTTTTCGCAAGGTCAGTTGACCAAGAGCATATTTCCCTCCGTTGTAAATAGTTGTGTTTCTGTTTTAAAGGCAGGCGGTGGGAGGGTGGGGGCTATAAATTTGTTGCATGAGTAACTAGGTCAGAACTTTAGTGTGAGCATGCGTCCTTCTGACTGACAGGGCATTCTGTTGAAAATAAGCACCTTGGTAACTAAAACCCCTTTCATAGCTATAAAGGCTTTAGTTCTGTATTGATTGAGTTACTGTAAAAGCTTGGGTTTATTTTTGTAGAACTTAATGGCTAAGAATTAGAACACAGCAGTGGGGCTGCTCTATTGGAGTAATGTAAATTGTAATTATAAATAAACACGCAGACCTTTAAAACGTTCCTCTCTGATGCTCTAAGAGTCCTACTGACTCTGCTGCCTGAATCACCTCCGCATCACGTCCAGGTCTGGAGCACACTTGTGCCAGTAGGATTTGGGGAGGCAGGCCTGGGTTCTCACCATCTGCTGCCCTTCTGGGATGGGGGCTCCATGGTCCACAAACTGCGTGGAAACTAGTCAGACCGGTTCACAGCTAGGCCTGTTCCCACGCGGCTCCTCCGCCACCCTCAGTGCAGCTTCGAAGCTCCCTGGGTGCGTTCATATTCTCAGGCTCCTGGGAACCCGCTGTGCCTTTTGGGACCACTGAAAAGCAGAGACTTGGCTGATTTTAGACTAAAAACATCCCTTTCACCGTAGGGGGTTTCCAGGTAAGGTTGAAAGCATTCTCAGAAGACCGGAGGCGCATCCAATCAGCTGTGGTTTCTCTCTCCCGTCAGCCTCTGCAGCAGAGACCAGCCGCAGGCAGCCTGCCTTTCTTCTGGGCAACTGATACCCTTGGCCAGTAAAAATAAATCTTCCTTGGTATTTATGCTCAGTGCAGGTAGCCACAGCCCTAACCCTAAACTAGTTATTTAAGTGACTCAGCAGTTAACTAAACAGGTATTGCCCACTAAAGAATCTAAATGTTAGGTCATAGTTTGTCACCTGTCACCTGTGACTAACCTTGCTGTTTAAAAAAAATTTTTTTTTGAGAGTGTCTTGCTCTGTTGCGCAGGCTGGAATGCAGTGGCAGCATCATAGCTCACTGCAGCCTCAAGCGATCCTCCTGCCGCAGCCTCCCAAGTAGCTGGGACTGTAGGCATGTGCCACCACACCCGCTAATTTTTCTTTTTAGAGAGACGGGGGTAGAGACGGGGTCTCACTCTTGTTCAGGCTGGTCTGGTCTTGAACTCATACTCTCAAGTAATCCTCCCACCTCAGCCTCCCAAAGTGCTAGGATTACAGGTGGGAGCCACCGCACTGATACTTTTAAAATTTCAAAGCAACAGTAGTTTTGACAATTATACATTTTATGCTGAGCTTAAAATGCATCTGGTCCCCTTTACGCCTTTAGAAGATATTATATACCAGCAATGCAAGAGGAGCCATGGCCTGCGACGGCACAGCAGTGCAGCGGGAGGGCAGCCCGGGAACCGGCAGGCCCCCTGCGCATCACCCTCAGCTCATGGGAAGTGAAAGAGCCCGACAAACTGCCGCCGTGCTGGAAGCCAAAGGATACCCTTCCGGGCCAAAAATTAGGGGGTCAGGACCTAGCCAGAACCAGTCTTAAGGTAGAAAACATGACAAACATTAAGACATGCTCTACTGAAACCAGAAATATAAAACTACTTTTGCACATAGCTGCCGCTCTGCAGAAGTTTTAGCGGAAGACTCAAACTCAGTGCTGCTTGGGTCCTCTGACATCATGCCTCAACCGGGACTAGAACAAAGGTCTACGAGCAAATGCAAAGTCATTCTGTCTATAACGCCAGACAGAAACTGGGGTCTCCTGACTGCCAGTTCCTCCACAGCACCCAAAGCAGTGCTGACCCTTCGAGGGGGAACCCCCAGCTCCAGTAACTGGCACGTCATCTTAGAACCTAGCCACAAGGAAGCACACGGAAAGCTCAGATACAGAAACTGAGCGGGAAAGACGCCACTTTCTAAAGAACTCTCGTGAGTACACCTAAAGACATACGTTCTCTTAAAAAGGTTAAAAAATACGGAAGTTTATTGTAGGACACTGGGACAGTATGAATAGGTGATAAATGGAATGGAAATGCCTACACATCATTGAGACTCAACCATGATTTGAGTTTAAAAATTATTACAAGGAAATCTGATTTCATCATGATGCTTTCTTTTGTTTCTTCTTTTCGTTTTCTTCTTTTTCTTTTTCAATTTCAGCAACATATTTCTCAATTTCTTCAGGATTTAAAATCTACCAAAAAACACAAAAGCATTTACAGTTAACCAGCAAGCCACACAAGGTGCCGAGGCACTGGCACCTTCCTTTGAGAGCAGCTGGAGCATGTGTGGCACAGCCACTTGTACGGCCTCTGGAGAGACTCCAAGGAAGAACAGGTGACATCAGCCCGACCCAGGTGAGTATTAAGGGCAGCAGTAAACCTCCAGTTGTTGGCAACTATTCAGTGTGCCAAGACAACACGCAAGTGCCATCTTTAACCAGACAGGAAAACAGAAATGATTCCCTTTAGATATCTGTGGGGAGTCTTGGAAAGACCCTTTTCCTCACCTTAAAACCACAGAATGGCCCCATGACATCTCCTTCCAAACGGGCACTACCTGGCCCTGAGCATGGAGAAACATCCCAGGTAAAGAAAGCAGACACACTGGGCGACTGATTACCTTGAGAGGCTGATCTCTCCTCATGACGGCGAGTTCTATGTTTTTGCCACCCGACTGAACCACCTTGAAGGGGAAGAAAGAAGCATTAGATACCTCTACCCACTCAAGACCAAAGCAGCTCTTGCGAGTACCTTAAATAAGGTGTGTACCCAAACCCACACGGCCACGAGGAGGGGGGGCAGCACCCGAAGCCTCTGTCCTAAATGCAGTCCCACCTGTGCAGCCCATCGGCCCGCCCCCTTGGACTCCTCGCACAGCGGCTGTGCACGTTAGCCCTCCCCTCCACACACGGCAGCGGCTACCATGACCTCATGCCTGCACGCCGGCTGCCCTGCCGGCTACCCCACCCCTGGCCTCTTTGGCTTCACTTGCCAGCACTTTGAAGGTCTTGACAAGGCCTGAGACTTCACAACCCCAACCGTTATCCCCATTTTTTCTCTCCATTTCACGGCTCAAGCCTGGCACGCAGCTAACTCCAGCATCAGGCGCTACTGTTGCACCTGCCTTCCTTGTTGGCCACCCATCGGTCAGCACCCGGGTGGTGCCTTTACCACCTTGGGAATGTGAAAGTGCACTTACCTCCAGGAGCGCCTTGATCACCAGCTTGATGGTCAGGTCATCTGTTTCAATGGCTTCATCCGTATAGTTCTTCTCCAGGAACTCACGCACTGACTTGGCACCGCGGCCTATGGCATTGGCCTGAAACAGACCCATGTGTTCTCACATGGCACAGGGTGCAGCAACCCAGAGCCAGTCCGAGAACATGGCCTGCCCATGGGCTGGCCAGCCTCTGCCTGCTGTTCCCCAGTTCCTGGCCACCCAGCTTCCTTTGCAAAGAAGCATTTAGAGTTGGTGCTGATTCTTACCAAGAATGAGATTATACTTTTTATTTCATTATCAAGACACACGCAAGATTTTGGTTTGTATCTTTATACTTTGCTGCCCTTTGATTTCCTCTCAATTGGCAATGTTTAGTGATTTTTTTCTGCTCTACCGTCAGAAGTGTCATGGAACAAGTATGTGCGTAGCACTAGGTTAATTTGATCTGTCACCTGTTTACTGATGCAGGCCCTATAGCAGGAGGCCCAGAACCTCTCAACGGCCTCTACAGCCTCTCTTTCTGGTAAGACTGCCCGAAGCCCCTTTGTTTCCTCACGACTCACCTTCCAGGCATGGTATGTGCCCGAGGGGTCAGTCTGATACAGTCTGGGGGTGCCATCAAAATCGAAACCCACAATGAGGGCTGAGATACCAAACGGCCTGCGCCCATTGCTCTGTGTGTAACGCTGGCGGGAAAAGAAACATATCAGTGCTGTCGACCGTAAGAAAATACATGTGATAAAACTGTACTTAGTGAAGATATGGAAATATTTTAAATCGCTGCACCCACTCTCAGGTTATTAGCAATTCACATGATAAATAAAATTAGCCAATAGCTTTCAATACCCTTTTCCTTTCTGCACTTTTACAAGACTTGCCTAGGACTGCACCAGGAAGTACATCTCAGGCCACTGAAATTATTTTAACAGGCAGACATGCATTCTGGCTACACACTGGTTTTAAAGATTAATGGCATTTCACCATAGAGTGTGGGTGGCTGTCAACCCCCTCCAAACTGCTTGGTGACTGCCTGGACATTCAAAATGTTAAGACAAAAACTATCATTTCCCTCCCAACACATGAATTTACACTGGCCCATATCAGGCAATGAGAACAGAATAGAGTACTGAAATTGATAAACCTGATTAAGTTACGTGTGCAAGATTAGAGCTATGCATGGAATGACTGCAGTTTTCCGATTCCTCTAAGGTGCCAGATGACGCAAACATTCACACGAACTAACGTGGTAGGACACAATTTTGTGACCGAGCAGTGACTGTTCCACAGCCAGAGGTGAGCACATGGCTGGGCAGGCACCCACCTGCTTCAGACTGGCGATGTAGCGGGTGATGTACTCCACGGTGACCGGGTCCTCCACTGTCAGGCGGTGGCTCTGGCACTCCACCCGGGCCCTGTTGATGACTATCCTTGCGTCGGCGGTGAGGCCTGCAACACAAGCAGAGGCTTCTGCTGGAGCCTCACCTCAGAGCCCCGACCAGGGACAGCATTAATCTTTGGCAGATTCCAAAACAGTCCTTTGAACCCTGGCACAGGTTGTTCTGAGTGCCAACGGTGGAACCAATCAGCCTCAGGAACCTCTCTGAGGAAACTGGGTACCGATACTCCTTGACTTAACAATACAGTTATGTCCTAATAAGCCCATTGTGAAGTGGAAAATACCATCAGCTGAAAATGCACTTAACACCTCTGATAAACCCATATTTTTGACAGCATAAAGTAAAAAAATGGTAGGTCAAGCCATCCTCAGTCAGGGACCACCTCTACATGAAGAACTGTGCATCGGACTACGTTTAAACACAGAAGCCAAGTCTTCCTGGGAAGCTCACGCGTTAAGTCAATCCCTGATTTTGCTTATGTGAACTGAGATCTTCCTAGGTTGGATTTGCTGAGGGAAAAAGTGAGCGAGCCCACAGGGTGCAGCGGATGTTCAAGGCCTAGCCTGCGTTCCACGAATGCTGCCCAGCTGCTGCCGGGAGGACTGGACACGCCACGGGCACCAAGTTAGCTCTAGAAAGCCTGACCTTTCTCTAGAACTTTACTGACAATACAGAAAAATAACGGTGGAGAGAAACAGCACATTGGCCAGGGAGTGTTTTCGTTCTTTGAAAGCACCGTGGCCAACCCTGTTCTTACAGTCCAAATCCATTTCTTTTAAGTGACTTTTGTTTATCCAGTTTCCGTGCCTCACAACAGCCCACCCACCCCAGGTCGTCTCCAAGCCCTGTTCTTGGAGAGACTCCAGAGAATGAGGCGCTGTCCTGCCACATACCTGCGAAGGCCATGCAGACATTGTCATCCAAAGCACAGATCTTCCGCACTGTTCTCTCATCCTGCAGTTTGGCCACCGACTTCTTTTCCACACCAAGAACAACAATGTCTCTTCCTCGAACACCAACCTTCAACAAAGATCCACAAGCCATGCGACAAGGTGACGTGAGGGTCTGCGCCAGGCTCAGAGCAGCAGCGCAGTGCACTTGGGTCCTGGGCACACACAGTGCGCAGCAGCCCCGAGGAGAGGTGCACTCTCCTGCACCCCTTCCTCTGCACGTACCTGTCACTGGTTGGTGCCACACCGGCAAGCCACTCCGGGTAGAGCCAACACAGGTACTGACCTACGTGCCCAATCCTGTGCCTTTAAAAGGCTGGCACGTAGTCTCATTTACGACACAGTAACCGCCATGTAACCAGTGTGTGTTTCACTTCAACCCAGCTAATCACACGGTCCTATGCAAAGCCTTGAAGCCTGAGACCTCACAGTTAAGTCCAGTACCCTCAGGCCAGTGTTTACGTGGTCTGAAGTTACATGAAGGTCCACTCTGCTCCTTCTTGCACTGTGGCAAACTAAAGTGCGCCACTGTGAGGAAGGGCCTGACGCTCTCAGTGGACAACAGCACCGATTATTACGGCAAGGGCAACGGCTCCATTTAGAGCTGGCACCATAGAGAGGGATGTAGCCATCATTAAAAACCTGGACAGTCACTGACAGTTAACCTTCTCAAGCCAGAAGCAGAAACAAAAGTCACAGCCCCTCTTGGTTTAGAGCTGTGGTCCCCAACCCCCAGGCGTGGACCTGCGCCGGTAGAACTGGAAGGTGAGCAGCAGGCCAGTGAGTGAAGCTTCGTCTGTATCTGCAGCCACTCCCCGCTGCCCGCACCACTGCCTGAGCTCCGCCTGTCAGAGCAGCGGTAGCGATTGATTCTCACAGGAGTGGACCCCACTGTAAACTGCACATACGAGGGGTCTAGATTGTGGCTCCTTATGCCTGATGATCTGAGCTGGAGCTTGAGGTGGTGATGCTAGTGCTGGGGAGTGGTTGCAAGTACAGATTGTCATTAGCAGAAAGTTTTGACTGCACGATAAATGTAATGCACTTGAATCTTCCCAAACCACCCCTATCCATGGAAAGACTGTCTTCCATGAAACTGGTCCCTAGTGAGGTTGGGGACCGCTGGTTTAGAGCAACGCTTCCCACCCTCAGCACTATGAGCAGCTGGGCCAGCTCATTCTTTGATGTGGCTGCTGTCCTGAGCACGGTGGGCTGTTGGGCAGCACCCCCACCTCCACCCCCTAGACACGGTGGGCTGTTGGGCAGCACCCCCACCTCCACCCCCTAGACACCAGGAGCACCTCTGCAAGGTCTCCGCACATCGCCAGTGCCCCTGGGGAGGCAAAAGCACTGGTCTGGAGTATGCTTCCCTTCCCTGGGAGCGTTCTCATGCACTGACACAGGTGACATGCAGACTGACCCCAGGGGCCAGAAAGGCTAGATGGGTGCAGCAACGCCAGCTATACCTGGCTGGCCTGGGTGGTAGCACTGGGGGGGGGGGTGTCAGCGACTCCTCTTCCAGTGCTCTTTAAGCTTAGTTAGGTCACCACATAGATTTTGGGCCTTAATTTCAAAGCAAAGATTCAGGAAATAAAAACAGTTCAAGATTTACAAAACTGTGTGTGCTTTTTTTCTCTTTGCCCACTCAAACCTCTGAAGTACCAGATGATAAAAACTGTATCATACAGTTCGACCAATAACACGGACAGATATCTTTAAGGTATCATAAATTTAAATTTCAAACGGTGTTGTGAAGGTCGCCCTAGTCAAAATGAGAGGTACAGGCTCAGACAAGGACTGACCATGGGTGGCTCAAGCTCAGCTCATCAGGGGCAGGGTTCCTTCCAGCTGGGCAGTCAGACCAGGGGCACCTTGTCGTCAGCTCAAGTCTAACTCTTTGTTCTCAAAGGCCACCTGAGCCCAGCGGACAGCTGCTTCCCAGGGGCGGGCGGAAGTCTGGGCGCGTCTGGGTATCCCCCAAGTGGCTGGCTGGCTTGCGTAACGTTCGCAAGGCGAGCGCGCTGCCCTGGCCCCGCTCCCGACGCGCACAGGCACAAGCCCGCATCCGCACCCCGCTCTCCGCGCCGCGCAAAGGTAACCCGCCAAGATGGCCGTCACCACGGCCACCTGCTCGCTCGCCCGGGAGCACCTCGCTACGAGATGCTGAGGAGGAAGAGGAAACAGGCGCTTAGGCGCTCACGGCTCGCACGCCAAATTCTGTTTTCCAAAGCACTTGTCAAAAATCACTGCCAAGTAGCTGCCAAAATCAAGGTAGAACCCACTGAGAGCAAGCTGCGACCGTGCTGTCCGGGCCTGCTCTTCCTTGAGCTCCCTTTCCTATCTCGCTAGCGACACCGGCGTCGATCCTCCCGTGTCCCCAGGGCCGCCGCGCTAGCTCCGCGCACCGCGCAGCGCCGTCAGCACAGCGGCAGCCGGAGCTCCCCAGCCCGGCCTCAGCCTCCGCGCCCTGCAGGGCCCCCGCCCGGCCCTCTCCCCGCAGCCCGCTCCCCCGAGCGCCGGCCCGGGCCCCCAGCTCCCCGGTCCCCCAGCGCTCTCCCCGGGCTCCCCGCGGGGCTCCCCCGCAGCGTCCTCGCCGGGCTCCCGGCGCGCCCCAGCGCTCTGCTCCCCGCGCCCCAGGGGCTCCGCCGCCGCGTCCTCCCCGGGCACCCGGCGCCCCGCCGCGCCCCCGGCCCCACTTCCGCCCGCAACCCCGGCCGCGCGCAGGCCCCAGCCCGGCCCTGGCGCCTCACCGCGGTCGAGCCCTTCTTGACGGCCTCCTGCGCGTACTCCACCTGGAAGAGGTGGCCGTCGGGCGAGAAGACGGTGATGGCGCGGTCGTAGCTCATGCCGGCGGGGCAGGGGCGGCGCGGCCGGGCAGGGACGCTGTCGCCGCCGCCGCCTCAAAAGCGCACACTCACGGCCGGCGCGCCCGCGCTCCCGGCGCCCCCTGCGCGGCTGGCGTCAGCGGCGACGGCGGCGTCGGGCGGACGTGCGGGCGCGCGCGGGGCGGGGCCAGGCCGCACCATCGGCGGCCGGCTCGGGGGGCGGCGCGGCGGCGGCGGGCCGGGCTCCGAGCGCAGGGCGGCCGCCCCGGGGCGCGGCGCCGGACTGGGCCGCGGCAGAAGGGCCGGAGCCGGGCGGCGGCTCGGCGGACGCGGGGGCGCGGCGGCGACGGCGGGGCGGGCGAGCCCACGGCGCGGCGTCCCCCGCGGGCTCCGCCACCCCCCGCGACTGCGGAGAATGGGCACCGCGGGCCGCCGAGCGCAGCCGGAGAGCGCACCCCGGTGACTCCGGGCTGAGCCCCGCGCCGCCAGCATGTCCGTGGCCTTCGCGACCGCCCGGCCGAGAGGCAAAGGGGAGGTCACGCAGCAAACCATCCAGAAGGTGGGCCGGGGCCCGGGGGCGGCCGGGAGGGCGCGCGCGGGGCCGGGGCGCGGGCGGCTGGCGGGCGCGGGGCGCGAACAAAGCCGGGTGCAGTCGGGCGGCCGCCGGCCCCGCACCGGCCCCGCACCGGCCGTGCCTGGCGCCCTCTGGAGAGCTGCGCCAACTGCGGTGGGCGCGCGTGCCGGGCACGGCCGGGCACACTGGGGACCCGCCGCCCCTCGGGGGCCGGGCGTGGGGCGAGGCGGGGCGCGCTCCGCTGCCGGCCTCGATGGCGAAGGCGGCGGCGCACCGCGGCGAGGGGCGCGGGGACGGCGGGGACTGGGCCCGGGCCGCGCCGCGCCTGCCGCCGTAGTGAGGGCTCCGAGGCACAAAGGGGCCGCCCGGGCGCGCGAGTGCCAGCTCCAGCCCAGCCCAACCCAGCCCCAGCCGCCGACGGGGCGCGGAACGCGGGCGACCTGCTGGTCAGCGCGCCGGTGGCGTGCGGTGCCCCGGCCGCCGCCTGCCGGAGGCCGCTCGCTCGGTCTCGGCTGCGAGCGCGGCCTTGCGGCTTTCTGCAGACGACGTTACCTTAACCAAAGACTCAAGTTTTGAAATGGAGATTTTTCGTTTTGTACTGTTTTTCTTTAGAAAGCAAATTCAGGAGAAAATCGGTGTAGCCGTTGCCGCGCGAGTTTTCTCGACGTCTTTGGTAGCTGCGTGGATTCTTCTTGAAACTGTGCCTCTACCCTGGCGGGATCCCGGGACCGACCGCAGTATTCTCGGTTCCCCCTGCGGGAATTCGCCTCGGTGACCCAGGCCCTTACGCCTGGATAATGTGCCCGTCTCTGTGGCAGTCGTCCTGATTCAGCCCCCGATTTTGAGACTGTCCTTGCTGTCACTAGCTTTAGAAATTTAATGGTTTTAACTGATGAGCCCCGCTAAACCCATACAAGAAAGAGATTATTTGAGAAACAACAGAAATACAGATTTAAAAGTGTGTCATTTTTATTTACTTAGTCAACACTTATGTTGTGCTTACTGTATTCCAGGCACTGTTCTAAGGGCTTTACAGATTCTAACTCGTTTGGTTCTTCATGGACATTACCTTCATCCCATTTTATAGCTAAGGAAACTGAGGCATAGAGAGGCTACATGCCTTGCTGGCAAGCGCTGGAGCCAGGAGTGGAACCCGGACAGTCAGACCAGGCCTTGCTCCATCCTTGCCCTTGATCTGGGAACATTGGCTAGACGGGAGGTCACACGCTAGGCTCAGCGGCACGCGGTGGCAATCCAGAGTGTCTCCTGGCACCCTAGTTTTTGGAGCTTAAGAGTCACGGTTCTGGAGGCCGCCTCTGGCTTCCACTTTCATCCAGTTATTTGCACTTGGCATCCCCTCCCCATTAATGCTCCCCAAATTCTCCAGGCAAAAATGTGTGTTGGTGTGCTGCCCCAAACGTCAGATCAGAAAGGAGACCCCCACCTGTGGACTGAGCCTCTTGGGGCAGAAAGTCAGCATTGAGAATGGGTCTTCGGTTTAGGCTGCCAGCTGACTTGACCTGGCAGGGCAGGCAGTTCATATACCCGCCTTGGCGTTCCGACAGTGAATGTGTGCACCCAGGGATCTGTTAACGGGGGTCTGGGAAGGGTGTGAGAGGTGCGCGTTCTATGCCTAAAACATAGCGTGTGCTAATGGGCTCATGCTGAGCTTTGAGAAAAGCCAGGGGCTCCTCAGATTCTTGCTTGGTAGTGAGGAAGAAGGAGGTATACAGCTTGTCCTGAGAGCATATCTGTAGATAGGATTCTGCAGGTCAGCTCCTACTCAGCCTTCAAAGCCCCACTCCCTCATGCTTCCATCACAGTCTTATGGCCAGCGTAGCACTTTGATGCATTGCTTGGGCCCCCGGCGTTAGCAGGTGGCTGACTCGTTCTTTGCTGATCCCCAGCCTGGGACGATGCCCAGGCACTGTTCGTACTCAGTAGGTACTGGAACATCTGTGATTGTTGTCAGTGCAAGAGTCTGGGACAAGCAGATATATTAGTGTCCTGTGACTGCTCTAACAAATGACCCCAACCCAGGTGGTCTAAAACAACAGACATTTATTCTCTCCCAGTTCTGGAGGCCAGGAATCCAAAATCAAGGTTGGTTCCTTCTTGAGGCTCCAAGGTGGAAGGTCTGTCCCAGCATCTCCTCTTAGCTTCCCGTGGCTGCTGGCAGTCCTTGGTGTCCTGTGGCCTGTGGGTGGGTCGCTCCAGTGTCTGCTTTCTTCTTCACACGCTGTCCTCTGTGCAGTGGGACCTCATCTGTACTTGATTACATTTGCAAATAGCTTGTTTCCAAACAAGGTCACCTTCGGGGATGGGGGTTAGAATGCAACAGTGGGTGTGGCAGACGTAGCCCAGAGAGGGAGAACCATGAACCAGAGGTAAGGGGGGGGGTCAGGACGCTTGGGGGGGTCATCGTGGTCCTGAGCTTGGCCTACAGGGCTGGGGGCACCCAAAGAGGAAGAGCAGGTAGGGTGTGCTCTGGGGAGGCCTAGCCATGGTGACCAGGCAGTGGTGTGTGGGTGAGACACAGCCACGCTGTGGTGAGAACCACAGGGGACCCTGGTGTAGGGCCAGGCTGTGTCCCCAGGCTCCAGTTGCTCCTGTGCCTGGCTGCCAGAGGACCAAGCCTGCACTGCTCTCACCTGGCTGGGGGCTGCGGTGTTCCCACTGTCCAGTGCTATACACCTGATACCACTGGTGGTGGTGGGGTTGTGGTGGTCACCGTGGGCTGTGCTGCGCAGCCTACCTTGGGCACGTTGGAGTTGACCCCCGAGTGCTGGGCCTCAGCTGGTGTCCAGCTGCCACTTTGCTGCTTGACACATAGTAATTGCTCAGTAAATGTGTTCTCATTACTGTAGGTATTGGCTTCTTACTGGTTTCCTTGGCCGGAGGACAGGAGTGATGTCCGTCCATCTGCTGGGTGTCTGTGTCCGCGGCACCTATAGTGGGGAGAGTTGGGAGTTGACAAGGGAAACAGGACTGAGCTGACAGAGGAGGTGGGCCCCAGACTGGCAAGGTTGGCTGCCGTGCCCAGAGTTCAAGAGCCAGGAAGTGGTCAAAGGTAGACCAGCCCTGCCCCGGTGTCCTCCGTTCCCAGGTGCAGGGGTTGGGAGTACGGGAAAGGGATGGCCCTGGGTAAAGGGGGTGCTTCCGGGCTGGGGGTGGGCTACAGAGGAGAGGATGTGGCCTGGGCAGGCAGCGGGTACCCTGCGCACTCTCAGACCTGGAACTTGCTGTCTTAGAGATCACAGGCTAAATGGGTTACGAAGGTAACGCGGCCAGTTATAAAATTAGAGCTGTCCCCACAACCATAAGTGGCTTAGGGAATCCGAGCCTCCCATAACGTGGCTAATTGATAGCTTTTAGGCAGTTACTGAAAGCGCCTCCTTCCCGTGAGCAGACCCCTCTTCCCCCCAGGGAAGCAGAGAGGCTTGTCTTCTTATCACCTCACTCTGGTTCCTGGGTTCAGCCCCGGGAAGGGACCCCACGGAGCCGCAGGGGGACCCATCTTTGCCATCTTCTGTCAGGTGGGGGAGCCGCTCCGCCAGGCCCTGGCACCTGAACGCTGCAGGGTGTGGTGGGGGAAGGGGAAGGAAGTCATCTGGGAGGGAACAGCCACAGCCAGGCCTCTGTACCCGCTGCCTAGTGAAGCCTGGCAGTGAGCCCTCCTGCTGGGAGCACCCAGAGAAGGAGTTCTCCCAGCCTACTGTCCAACCCCTGGGAGCCCCTCAGGCTGGAGGGCAAGGATGCATTTGCATCTTGACGCAATGCCTCCCCTTCCTTTCACCCCTCTCCTCTACAAGGCTGGTGGTCTCCAGCAGTGGCTGTCTTCTACCCAGAAGCTGTGTGTGGAGTCTGGCGAAGGTGGTGCTCACCTGGCGGTCCCCTTGGTGGTCTCCTCGTGGCTCCGGCCGTCTGCCCCCTAGGCTGTTGGCTGGGCCAGTGGGTCAGGGCCTGGGCACCTGCCTGTGTGCTTGGAGTCAGAAGGCAGCTTCCGTGACATCACGCCCACCCCCAGCGGATGCAGGAGTATAGGACAGATATCACAGTTAGCTCGCACTTAGCGGGCAGATGCTGGTGTCCTGTGAGGCCTGGGAGCAGGTCCGCTGTGCCCGGGCCGTGCGTGCACCTCCGCTGCTTACCTTGCCTTGTGAGTGCAGGAGGGGTCACAGCCGGTGCCGTCCACATGGTGGGAAGGGCGCTTCTGTGATGCTGGTCTGCTTCTCTTCAGCCACCCTGCGGTCCCTGCGCAGAGCGGGGAGTGGCGGCGGCCTGTTCTTGTATCTTTTGAAGTTGGAAATGGGTGCGGGTGGCAGGGTGGGGGGGCAGGCTTCCTGGGCCGTTCCGTGGGTGGTAATTCATTCTTAGCTTTCCTGTGCCTCGGTTTCCTTGCTTGTGTGTGAGGACAGTGGCGCTGCCTCACCGTAGGCTGTATTTGTGGCTAAGACGACAACCTGGCATGGTGTTGTAATTGACTGTCTTCAGCCTTTGACCGGGCGCTGGACCAGTAGGGAACAGGCATTTGCACGGGGAGGTGAGGGCTGTTCCGGTCCACACTGCGGGGAACTGTGGCAGGTCCAGGGGCACATAGACAAGGGCAGGGAGTTTCTGTACGTGGGTGAGATGCGTCCAACCAGCGTGTATGCTTCACACAGTGTCCATCTTCAGCATGGACATTCTTGCAGAGGCAAAATGATTCTGTTGTGCTGTGCTGCGTAACTGGCGTTTCGGAGCACCAGAGCACCGCAAGACAGAAAGTGACTCCTGTGCTGCCTGGGGAAGGTGGAAACACGTTTGCTGTTGCTCTCAGAGTCATTGAAAATTGGACACTTGTGTCACACGCACGGTGGCGGGGCCACGGGGTGGGAGCCAGCTCCTCCCAAGGGCACTGCACGCGTGCAGGTCTAGGCGCAACTGATCTGCGTGTCTGCGAGTGGGTGGTGTGCAGAGGGGTCCTGTGGACGTCCCCAGTGGAGGGGAGCGCTGACTTGCCCACCGCGTGCGCGTTCTCCACCGGGGGTGGCTGCCTGTGGGCGGGGGGGGGAGGGGAGCTTGGCCGGGCTCGGTGGGGAAGAGTGCTGACCGGCTGGCGCCGTCTGCCCTGAGAGCAGGAGTGGCAGGAGCCACCTGGTGACACCCAGCCGTCCAGCTGGCCAGGGCTCGTGCCTCTCACACCCTGGACGACTCCCAGGAGTAGATCCTACGTCAGTGCCCACGCTGGCTGTGGAGGAGTGCATTGCCACCCTGCTGGTAGCCCCGAGAGTGAGAACGATCCAGTGTCCCTCAGAGAAGACCGACTGAATGCCACTTCTGTCCATGTCGGGGACTCTGGAGCACAGGAAACAATGAAGCGGATCTTTACGTGCCGGTACAGGACAGCCTGCGAGATATCAGAGAGGAGAGGGACTGAGACAGGCCCCCGGGAACAGAGTGCTTCCATGTGGGTGCAGAGTGCGGAGGGCAGTGCACACGCTCGGCGAAGATGCTTCCGGAAGGAGCAGAGGCTGGTTGATGGTGGGGGCCGCGGGTGGGAGGAGCCATGGGGGCAGGGACAGGGACACCCGAGAATTCTTTTTCCATTTAAACAAAAAGCAGCCGATCTTTGTTCATTAGAAAGAACAACCACAAGGATGTTGTGGAGGGGTCTTTCTGCCCAGTGTGGGGTGACCTGAGCCCCCCTCGGCGGAGAGTCTTGGAGCTCCGGGCCTCCCCTGTGCCCCACGCCCAGGGCCCCAGGCACCCCTTTCGGCGACCGCACCAAAATGTCCATGGCAGCCCAGCCCTCCCGCGCTCTTCGTAGCCTCGGACCCTTGGTCAGGCCCCCGCCCGGGTGCTCGTTCTGCCTTCGCTGCCAGGCAGTGCCCTGCGCCCTCCATCCGGGCCCCCTGCGTCCCTTGCCAGCCTCTGAACACCTGCAGGGTGGATTGCCACAGAGCGGTGTCAGGAATGACCCTCCCGGCTCCCGCGGCCCTGCTCCCTGTGGGTGGATGCAGGGCTCAGCCTTGTGACTTGCTTTGGCCACGGGGACGTCAGCAGACACGTGCAGCAGAGATTCCAGCAGCACCTGCACTGTGGGCTGCCCTCCTGGGACCCGAGACTGCCGAGACCTTTACACGGAAGGGAGGTCCGGGCGGCCAGCTGAGCCCAGCCGAGACCATCAGAAGCCCCTGCCGGCCAGCCCAGGATCACAAGAACTAAGAGATCATGTCTCCACCGTGGCACCCGGGGGTGTCTGTGGCGTGGCAGTGACAGATGCGGCCCAGTGCCGTGGGATCTTGGTGAGATCCACCTCTGCAGTCAGCTGGGGCTGCAGTTGAGAAAGTCACCCTTGCTGTGCTGGGCATAGGACTCCCGTCCCCCAGCCACCCTGGAATCCCCCTCTCCAACATCCCACCCTCTTGTCCAGCTTCCTGGAGCTTGTCTCCTTCCTGGACGTCTGCCCTGCCGGTGCTGTGCCTTCTGTCTGGCCGTCCTTTCCCTCACCCTCCTCTGCGTGCTCCGGGTCACTTCACAGCCCAGCTGAGTGTCATCCCTGGGACCCCCTGGGGCCCCTGCTGCCAAGATCACACTGCACATGCTACTGCCGCAGGGCACTGGTAGAGGTGTGCCCGCCTCGCCCTCTGCCCGACTCTGGCTGCCCACTGCCCGCCCCACGAGCAGAGTGGGGTCCACCCTCCTGCCGTCACCTGCGCTCACCCAGGCCTAGAGTGGGGCTGAGTGAGTGGCACGTGCTTCAGAGACGAGGATCTCACTACCACTCACTGGCAGTGTCCCCGGAGGCTAGCCCTTGGCTCCTCCAGGTAGTGTTGCCACCTTCCCCTCTGGGTCCCCAGCATCCTCACCTCGGGAGGCCTCAGCCCCCCATTCATGGCCTTGTTAGTGACATCAGCACAGGCTCACCTGAGCCTGTAGAAAATCAGACTCCCAGGGTTTGGCGGGGAGGGGTGGATCTCCTCATGCGGAAAGCACAGAGCTGCAGGTGGGGAAGCTTGGGGACGCTGTGTCCGGGGAGGACAGCAGTAAATACCTGCAGGAGCAGATCCTTGACCCTCCGGGCAGCACGAATGGTTTCTTCATTCTTTTGCCTTTGCATGATAGTGACACACCAGGTAGAACAGTGAGACGGGGCTGGGCGCGGCGGCTCACGCCTGTCATCCCAGCACTTGGGAGGCTGGGCTGGGAGGATCGCTTGAGGCCTGGAGTTTGAGACCAGCCTGAGAGACATAGCTGAGCATAGAGACACCTTCCCTACAGACATTTTTTTTTTTTTTTTTTTTGAGACAGAGTCTCTCTCTGTTGCCCGGGCTGTAGAGTGCCGTGGCGTCAGCCTAGCTCACAGCAACCTCAAACTCCTGGGCTCAAGCGATCCTTCTGCCTCAGCCTCCCAAGTAGCTGGGACTACAGGCATGTGCCACCATGCCCGGCTAGTTTTTTACATATATTTTTAGTTTGCCAATTAATTTCTTTCTATTTTAAGTAGAGACGGGGTCTCGCTCTTGCTCAGGCTGGTCTCGAACTCCTGACCTTGAGCTATCCACCCGCCTAGGCCTCCCAGAGTGCTAGGATTACAGGCGTGAGCCACCGCGCCTGGCCTATTTGTAAAAATTTTAGTAACAATGCTTAGTGCATAGATAGGAAAGGGGTAGGAGAGTCAAAAATGGAGCATCCCTACATATCCCACAATTTTGGATGCAAAGAACAATTTTCTTCTCTCCTAATCAGCAAAGATAAGCTTGTACTTATTTGTGAATTTCTAAATCGTCTGTTTAGCCCTGTAAATTTGGTGGTGAGCAGTTATAATAGAGCTTCTCAGTAGCTCTTTCCACCAGAGTGTTAAAGTAACCCAGGTATCTGAAGGCATGAAATGGAATGACCTAATCTCTCAGTGATTCAGATGGATGCTAAGGTCATAACATAGTTACCTGGCTTAGGAGTGTGCACATCATATAAACAAATGCTTAGGTCAAGTTGCGGAGCTCAGCTAAAATCCAGAAATCCACTGATACTAGAGTTAGCTTTCCACTAAGGAAATGCTATTAAGAAATGGCAACAGAATAAAACAAAGATTAAGGGACAGGAAGAAAGCCTGTAATTGCATTATTGCAATATTCTGCAAAATCAGACTTTGACTTCTGTCAGCCTCCCTTTGGAGCGGAAAATGCCTCAAGTTTCTCACTGACAGGCATGAGCAATCGCCTGAGTACTAAAGTCCTTGATAATTCCCAGCACGATTCCATCCAAGGTTATGTGATGAGGCTGCTGCATGATAACCTTATATGTGTTTGGGTATTTTATGCATGTGTATAACTTTGTTACTTTGATCTGCAAAACTGAAAATTCCCCCAATGTCCACAGAAAAGTAGAATGTACCATTTGGCAGGTCAAGAAAATGCCCTCCCTTATTCTTTGTCCCTGCCTCATTCTTAATCCTACATTTTCAGTTCACTAAGTTGTAGCGACTGGAATCATTCTTGGTGAATAATACTGGGCCACGCTGAAGATTTGTGACTGAGAGCTGGACCCTCGTCATCACCACGTACTTTGTCAATGAGACAGGGTAACCCATGGTTACTGAGCTCCGATCAGGAAGGGGCAGAGAGCCTCCGCTCCCCACTGCTCTATAAAAGAGACCCAGCAAAGGGACCCTACCAGCTTCTAGCTCTCAGGCTGTGCGAAGGTGTGGGAAGGAAAGCCCAAGACCTCCGAAGCAGAGCATACCGGCTGCCGAGGCAAGGCCAGCATGTCACCTAACTTCAAACTTCAGTGCCACTTCCTTCTGATCTTCCTGGTGGCTCTCAGAGGGGAGAGCCAGTACCTAGAGGTGAGCCATCCCTGCGTCGACCCGTTACACCTGCCTTGCGTGAGTGTTCAACCCTGGGCGGCAGGCAGGCTGCCTCTGTCCTCAGCCTTTTGGGGGGTTTGCTCTTTGTTCCCTCTCTGTTGGAGCCTCTCTTGCCCCTGGTTTTCCCTAGACTGGTCATCCTCCCAGCCCCTTAGGATCCCCGACTGCCTGCCTTCCTTTGGCCGCTGGGCTACCCTGGTCCGATGGAGAGGGGTCAACGTCCCGTCTTCTCCGGACTCGGGAGACATTGACTCCCCTCTATTCGCTTAGCTCAGCGGCCGGAGGGTGCCCCGCTCCCGGTCCCTTTTCTTTCCCACCCCTTGAACTTTTCCGGACTGACCCGTTTTCCTTGCTAGCTGCGGGCAGCGGCGGACTACGACCCTTTCCCGCTCTTCAGCGCCAACCTGAAGCGGGAGCTGGCGGGGGAGCAGCCGTACCGCCGCGCTCTGCGTGAGTCGGGCTGGCGTCCGTTGGCGCCGGGGAGGCGGGGAGGTTGGCCCGGACGTCTCCGCAAAGGGGATGGCCCGGCCCGCCAGCCACAGGATTCCCATCGCTAAGGATCGGTCCGAGGAGGCGCGCCCTGGACAAGAGCGGGTGGCGAGCCCTGGGGCGCGGGAACCTGGCGCAGCCGAGGTTGGGAGTTGGGGAGCTGGGCGCTGTAGAGCCCGGGAAGGGGGCGCGCACAGAGGCGCCACGCTGGCTGCAGCTCGCGACTCCTGGCCTCCTGCCCTCCCTCCCCCAGGGTGCCTGGACATGCTGAGCCTCCAGGGCCAGTTCACCTTCACCGCCGACCGGCCGCAGCTGCACTGCGCCGCCTTCTTCATCAGCGAGCCCGAGGAGTTCATCACCATCCACTACGATCAGGTCTCCATCGACTGTCAGGGCGGGGACTTCCTGAAGGTGAGGCGTCCCTGCCTCGCGCGGCCCCAGCCGGGAGCCATGCCAGGGTTGGAAAGGGCTGGGCGCTGGGCGCTGGGCGGGTGACAGCTCTTCAGTAGCCACTCCGCTGAGCCGGAGAGGCGCGCTCGGGAACCCTCACGCGGCGAAAAGCTCGCCCCAACCCCTAGATCTCCCCCTACACCCCGTAGGGCCGGTGCCTCTGAACACTGCAGTGGTTTTAATTGCCTTCTATGCGCTTTCGAGGCACTGGGAACTTCTAAAGACTTGAGCTGGCAGCGCGAAGTGCTGCATGATGCAATCTGGGGCAGAGTAATTAACATAAAAACTAACTAGGACAGCACTCGAGTCCACCCAACGGGCAGGTCTTGGTTAGAGGGCCCGCCCCACGCTCACGTCTGAGATCCGGGCCCACCTTGCTCCTGCTTGTCCCTCTCTTGGCGGAGCTGTTCCAAGCGCACAGAGGCTGTCTTCAGTGCCTGGGCGACCCAACTGTGGATCACTAGGGCATTGGCTGCTGCGAAGGATGCTGAGAGGGACTCTAATTTGAGACAGATGCAAGGGGAGGACAAGCCCGCCAAATTAGCAGCATCCTCATTTCCAGTCGGTGTCCAGTAAGTCTAACAGGTCAGCTTAGAATGGCTGATGGAGTTCTGTCCAATTAAAATAATCATGATTAAAACCTCCAAAGTAGAATTATTTTGAAACCTGGCAGACACGTTGGAAATAATTTGTAGCTGGGTTGCTGGCAATTTTGTTCATGTGGACTAGACTGGACTCATTAAACTGGAGACCTGTGGTGATTTGGGGAATAAAGTCAATAGAAAGTGACCCTTTGTCCAATTGCAAAGTTTAACAAATGAAGGGAAAAAGTCCCAGGTGGCATACCAGCCGTTATTGACTGACTGTTGAAGGAGTTCTTGATATTTTAAAGTAATATGTGATGATAAAAAAAAGATAAAAATGGGCATATATAACCATTGGCAGGTAAAGTTGCTGCTCCAGTTTTTTCTTTTGCTGCCTATTTTTGAGCTATTTTGTTCACATTTCAATGACTACAGGAAAGAAAGCAGTTGAACGAAACCCAAATTGTGTTTCTGTTGAATTCTTCTGAAGGCAGGATGTGAAAAATGTGATCAAGATAAAAATGCACATTGCCTGTAGTTTCACTTACCAAGGTGGTTGAAATCATAAAATAAACACAAGAAAGTTGATTACTTCGAAAACTTTATTTGTAATGAAAAATAAGCATTAATTAGTTAATATTTCTTGCAAATAACCCTCAAAGTCAAAAAATATTCAAATGAAAAGCAAGCAGGCAGGGAGTGTAGGCTATTCCTCACTTACGACTGAAGGCCCATTGTTGGATAACTTTTTCCCCTTTCAACACACCCATGACTTCAGGAGCTGATGGAAATGATAGCATCTATGTCTATATTTTTTTGAAAGGTATTTGATGGTTGGATTCTCAAGGGGGAGAAGTTCCCCAGTTCCCAGGACCATCCTCTCCCCACGACAGAGCGGTACATAGATTTCTGCGAGAGTGGTCTGAGCAGGAGGAGCATCAGATCCTCCCAGAATGTGGCCATGATCTTCTTCCGGGTCCATGAACCAGGAAATGGATTCACGTTAACCGTAAAGACAGATCCCAACCTCTTTCGTAAGTGGGCTCCCTGTCTTCTCAGTTAAAAGGCAGAACTTGGGGGTCAGACCTGCTTTTCAGAGGTAATATCATTGCATGGACTTAAGAAATTTGAACTGAGGAATGATTTGAATGGAAACTTTGTTTTAATTAGAAATGACTTAAAAAGTATTTTCTATTCATGATTATAAATATCAAATCACAGATTTTAATTTATTTCCCAGGCTAGATAGTACACTAATTTACGATGGGTACCATTTTCTTTTCTTTTCCAAAGTCTTATTCGGATCTCCTAAGGTACTACAATGCATTCAGTGACAAACTTTTCATCTCCCAAGTCATTCTGCTGATCCCAGATGAGCTTGCGGGATCAGATATGAAGTTATAGTCCTAGGCAGCAAGAGATGGTTCTGATCAATCAGAAACTTTTGTCCCATAATCAGCAAAAAAGTACAAATTCTGATGCTTCTAGTTTCATATCTAGAAGAATAAATATACTGTAAATCTAGATATGAGATACAAAACAAAAAATTTTAGAAATTCTTAGGAGTAAATTAAACATTAAAAATTTACCATTTAGTCAACTTATCACTTAACACCCAGCAGATATTTTTCAGACATAAGCCTGGTGTCTTTTTATTTTTTCATAGCCTATTTCATCACTATTATAAAATACTTAAAATAAAATTATTTATTTATTTTATTATTTAAAAAATAACATTATGGCTCCAAATTCTATGAATGAAGTTTTCAGGCAGATAAGGTTTGAGTTCTGGCCTCACCTTGAACCTGGACGGTGGTTAACTGAAATGTTCCTAGAACTACAACCAGCTAGTATTATCCGTTCAGTTATTGATTTATGTCTTGTGATTGTTATAAACAACGTAACCCCCTGAGATTAAGATCGGCAGACCCTGAGATTAAGATCAGCAGACCCTGCAGCCTCCTGACAATGTCCACATGTCACTGATGACTTTTATTCCCCATCTCCTTCCTGTCTCCAAATTGCCTTTGTGATACGTGTACTCTCTTCCCAGGCAGAAGGCCCTAGACCATGAACAGGAGACTAGAATAAGGATACAATAAATTCCTATAAAAATCCAGCAAACTGAGTAATGCCAATGTAATTTTTTTTTTTTCCCTACGAAGCCTGCAATGTCATCTCTCAGACCCCAAATGGAAAATTCACCCTGGTAGTTCCACACCAGCATCGCAACTGCAGCTTCTCCATAATTTATCCTGTGGTCATCAAAATATCTGATCTCACCCTGGGACACTTAAATGGCCTTCAGTTAAAGGTGAGTTGCTTACTTGCTTCCCAGTCATTCTGTAAGGCCACAGCTTTGTCAGAGCAGAAGCAATCATCCACGACAAACCTGGGCATTAGCAAATTGGAGTAGTACATCCCTCTGACTGACTGAAACCTCACGTACTTGCCCTCACTGCCGTAACTAAAACCTTGTTCTATTTTAGTTATGCTGCAAGCCGCATACTCAGGTGCCCGTCCTGACTCCTTGAATACTTTTCTCATG
This sequence comes from Lepilemur ruficaudatus, assembly GCA_963574885.1. Taxonomy (NCBI): domain Eukaryota; kingdom Metazoa; phylum Chordata; class Mammalia; order Primates; family Lepilemuridae; genus Lepilemur; species Lepilemur ruficaudatus. The sequence continues at coordinate 12,237 of CAUYRT010024429.1, read as the reverse complement.
ATGTAAGAAATGTTTTCAACTGGTAAAGTTGTGGTATATAATTACAATTGAACTCTCTTGTACTTGCCTCTTTTATAAAAATTCTTTCCTAGCAGAACCTAGTATGAGTCATCTACACAGCTGTTTTTCTGATTATTGGAATTTTCTTTTGACATGAAGGAAGTATCTCATTGACAGCACTGTGTTATGAAGGAATGCTAACTCTAGCATAAAATGCAACATTGGATTTTTATATTGCAAAATATAGTAAAGTATTGAAGAGTATTTTAATACTCTTCAGGTAATTCAGTACATTTTGCCTTAAAAATCTTAGCTGAGAATCCCCATCAATTTGTCTTCAGATGAATTTCTGTACAGACCTTAGAAGTTTGACCATATCTGCTTGCACTGATAATTTCTTCCCTCTGAGTCATCCTCATTTCCTTTCACTGTCTCATATGCCTAGGTTAAGATAACTCATGTATTTGCTGCTATCAAAGCAGTCATAGTTCCTAATCAGACAGATTTTAGTGAACATCAAATAAATAGAACCAGGACTGAGAAAAGGAGTATATCCAATTTCCTTAAAGCCCTAAATTCATGGACCAGTGCCTATCTTTTTTAGTTGGAACTTAGTGGAAGAATAATCCGTTGATAAGGACGTGTTTGGGTACCTTTGGTACAGCCTTATCGGCTTAATATTGTTTGTGTGTCATTCTTGATGTAAAATATAGAAGATGGGAGGTGTGATCACAGATTGGGAGAGCTGTACTTTAGTTATTAAGGCTATAAGCAGTAATGTTGGTATTTTCCTCTGAATAATTTGGAGCCTACAGGATTCTAGGCATCTATTCCTTTAGAAAATATTTCGGAATTCTTACCATGGGCAAGGCACTGTTCTAGATGCTGGAAATTAGCAATGACCAAGATAGGTCTTGTTCACAGGCAATCTGCATTCTAGTGGAGTGAGACAGGTGAAGTTGCCATGTATTTCAAAAAGCGGTAAGTGCTGTATAGAAAATGCAGCAGAGTGGTGGATAAGCAGTGACTGGGAACGAGCTGGAGGGAAGGGCAGGAGGCTGCTTGAAATAAGGTGGCCAGGAAAAAAACTTTTTGAGAAGTGAGACCTAAGTGATAGGTCAGAAGGAGGCAGCAGCCATGGGAAGAACAGGGAGTAGAAGGAACAGTAGTGCAGAGGCTCAGAGGCAGGAATGGGCTTGCTGGGTTCCCAGAATGGAAAGAAGGCAAGGTGGGGAGGTGTGGCATGAGACGGCTTCAGGGAGAGGAGCAGGGCCAGAGTGAAGAGAGCCCTGCAGGCCATATTAGGGAGTTTGAGTTTATTCCTAAGCACAGTGGGAACCCACTAGAAAGCCCCAGGCAGGGAAGTGTCATGATCTGACTTACACTGTCTGAAAAGTCATTCTGGCTTCCTTGCAGTGAATGGGCTGCAGGGGCATACTACCCTTTTCATGGCCCTGGTGAGATGTTTCTTTGATTATTATTAATGTGCCTATCAAGATTATCTTCTTAAATAAAACACTCCAGATTTTTTATATAAGGTGAATTCCACCAAAAAAAAACCCCTTCCATTTGCACACTGAGTCAGTGTCTGGATCTTACATATGGTACAAGGAGTATAGGTACTCCTCTGGTACATTGTCGTAGTCTAGGCAAAAGATAATGGTGGCTTAGAACCTCAACCAAGAAATCTCGGGGGTCACTCTTGAGGAACTGAATCTCACAGAAGCCCCTACATCACTCAGTTTCTGCCATTGATTATAAGAAAAGCTGAGAGGTTTGCAAAGAGGAGAGAAAAGTCATTGAACACCAAGGAATAGGTGCACCCAACTGCCTTGTTTCTTTGTTTTCTTCTCCTTACTTTAGTTTCCATTTCTTCCCAAATTCTGTATTTCCCCTTTGTCTCTCCTGAGTCTGCCTTTTTCCCTTCAAGACCATTTCCTGAAATTTGGAACCTACAGAACCAAATGGAAAGTTTAGTCTTAAGAGATGCTCCTCCTGAACATCCTCTACTCCAGGGAAAGACAATTAAGGGATTTTCCTTCACCCCTAAATGGCTTATTCAACTCTCAATACAAGAGCATGAAGCCCTGACACAGTGGGGCTAATTAAACCTCTGTTTCATCAGTTGATGAAATTATGTGTAAAACACCTAACCATAGAACCCAGCGTGCAGTAGGTAAGCCCTGAAAGAGTATGTATCCCCACTTGCCTGCCTTCATTAGTCAAGTTGCCGTTATATTATTTTCCAATTTATTGTTTAGTTCCAGTTGTATTTCAACCTCCTTCTAAATGTCTGAATGCGTGTGCTTATGTGTGTGTGTGTTTTTTAAGTTCTCTATTTTAGATCTTGGTTCCTGAATGTGTCAGGGTCTATCTGGTTAACTATTGAGCACCTTGTCACATTCCACTAGATCTCCTAGTGAGCACACCCCAACGAAGAAGAGGATCGTGGGCAAAACTGGCTACACAAATTGGGGGTTCCAGTACAAGATGGAAATATAGGGGCCCTTTATTACAAATTTATTGAGAGTGCAGCCAAGCATTAAACCATGCACAAGACCTTGGTAGCGTGGCCCTGTGTGGCTGCACAGGTGGCATGCCCACAAGGCCAGCCCTGATTACAGCAGGTGGGTGGCCCAAAGTGCAGCATTTGGGACTGAGAGTGGCTGCTTTGTGTGGGAAAGTGAGGCACAGGAACTTCTGTGGACAAGACAGTGTGGGAAGGATGAAGGGAAGCTGAGAAAGGTGGTGGAGTGGACCACACAAAGTCTCAGAATCAATTCCTTTGAGTTTCTCAAAATAAATTTGTTTTAGTTGAAAGGAGAAAAATGATGGTAATTTTAGCTAACTTGGGCCCCCAATCAGTGTTTTATTCTTTCTTAATATATGCATGATTAATTTAAATCCTTATGGGCAGAAATGATATGTTCCAATAGCAGAAAAATTCCTTCACAGAAAAGAGGAAATGAAGTGAGGTGAAGGAAAAACCAAAGTGAAAGCCCTATTTATCAAATGCAGGTATTTGACTTGGTTTGACTCTGACTGCATGGATTAAGCGATTCAAGGAATTCAGTATGTATGTCCAAATGATTCAAAAAGCAAAGCATTTTCAGGTTTAATTTTCATACATCTCAGATGGAGTTTACAGATTCCCATTTTATCATTCCAGTCCTTCAGCTTGAGGGGAAAAAACATGCACTGACACATTTTTAAAAAAAATGATTACTCAACTGATTTAGAAAAGCAATCTTTATGAATTTTTTTCCCCTTTAAATGTCTTTTAATTTCCGGAGTCCCAGATGTAAAATTAAATGGCACTGCCAGGATGTTGAGGGCTGATTGAGTGCATTTACCAGCCTGCTGTTGGTCAAAGGGTTTGACTTTTGTAGTTGGTTTAAACAAATATTTCTCTGTTGCTTTGTCCCCTTAGAAATCCTCAGCAGGTTGTGGGGGGATAGGAGACTTTGTGGAGCTGCTGGGAGGAACTGGATTGGACCCTTCCAAGATGATGCCTTTAGCTGATCTTTGCTACACTTTTCATGGCCCTGGTGAGATATTTCTTTTATTATTATTTATGTGCTTATCAAGATTTTTTAAAAGTAAACTACCCTCAATTTTTTATACATTGGAAGAAAAGTTTGACCAAAAAGACTTTAATTTTGCACAGTGAGCCTGTATGAGGATTTTTACATTTGAGCCTATATACAATTTTAAAATCTATCACCAAAATATCTGACATTGGGAGAGAAATCTATGAAGCAATAATGATGTATGTTTAAGTTTAGCCCTAAGAAAAACTGTGAAAAGACAAAGCTTTTTAATTCTATGCTCTTACCCCCTTCGTGGGGGTCCCTGCTTTCATCCTCTAGAGACTAAAGGGTTTGCCTACTAACAAAAAACTATGGCTCACATAGTAGGTGTATCATCAATTAGTAATAGTATGATAATGAAATAACTGAGTTTTCCATGTGTGTATATATGTGTGTATTACTCATAGTAAATAAACAACAAAGTGATATGCTTCACCAGAAATTCTCAGGACTGCTGAATGTTCCCAACTTCTAACAGCTAAACCAGCCTCTCAGAGGCCTCTGCAACACAGAGGTAAATTCTGAAATCTGTAAGTGGTCCCCAGTAATAAAAGACTGATTTAGTGCACGGCATACCGAACAAAACCAGATCTTCTCTGTCAGGGGCCAATGAGGATTTTCCATTTGATCATGCTCAGGTAGGGTCAGCATGGGTGGGAATTACTGACCTCATGACCGAACTTATCAACCAAGCCCATGAGGTGGGAGGAGAGGATTACATAAAACATTTCTATAAAGGTCCCTCCCATATCTGTGCTTCAGGTGCAGGGATCTTAGATTACCTTTAAAGAGACGAAAGTGAAACAGAAGAGGAAGAACACTAGTCTCTCACCTCATGGTTGATTCTTCCATTCTTACCCCTTCCTCTGCTTCGCCCCAGATTGTTAACCGGCTGGGTAAGGAAGCTGCAAGGCAGACTGTCCTTTTCACCAATGGTTACCTTTCATAATTAAAACCAGGTCAGCCCGCCAGTATTTTCTCTCTCCGAGCTAATATGGACCTTAATAAACAAAATATCTCTGACATAGAATTAACATATAGAATAATTCATTACAAAATAATAGAATTGATATGTAAAATGTCTCTGAAATAGAATCAATATACCTCCGTATCTTTGGGTTTTGCATCCGTAGGTAACAACCAACTACGGATTGAAAATATTTTTAAAAACAATTTTAAAAAATACAAATAAAAAATATAGTATAATAACTATTTATTTGGCATTTACATTGATTTGATATTATAAGCAATCTAGAGATGATTTAAAGCTGCTGTCCCCAACTCCTGTGCCATGGTACTGGTCCGTGGCCTGTTAGGAACCAGGCCGCACAGCAGGAGGTGACCAGTGGGCAAGTGAGCGAAGGGAGTGAGCCAAGGTTCATGAGTATTTATAGTCACTCTCCATTGCTGGCATCACCGCCTGAGCTCCGTCTCCTGTCAGGCCAGCAGAGGCATTAGATTCTCAAAAGAGCACCAACCCTACTTTAAACTGTACATGTGAGGGATCTAGGTTGTGAGATTCTCCTTATGAGAATCTAATGCCTGATAATCTGAGGTGGAGCTGAGGCAGTGATGCTGGCAATGGGGAGAGGCTGCAAATACAGATTGTCATTAGCAGAGAGGTTTGACTGCACAATAAATGTAATGTACTTGAATCATCTGGAAACCATTCACCCCCTTCTGCTCTCTGTGGAAAAATTGTCTTCTATGAGACCAGTTCCTGGTGCCAAAAAGGTTGGGGACCACTGATTTAAAGTATAGGAAGGATGTGTGTAGGTTATATGGAAATAGTACATCACATTATATAATGTGACTTAAACATTGTAGATTTTGGTATCTGTGGGTGGCCCTGGAACCAGTCCCCCTCAGATAGCAAGGGAGGGCTGTACACAAGTAAGCACTAAGGCTTGATACGTACTCCACCCTCCTCCAGATCTATCTGTGTTAAAAAAGTTTCAGATGAGATTTAAGGCAGGATTGGGCTCAAGGCAAGCTTTCTAATCAAGGTAAAGGCAAAAAATTTCTAGAAACTCACTTTGCTGGAAACTAAAGGATTCTTTCATGCTGATTGAAATTTGAGCCCTGATTTAAGCTGCTGGTGCACGTGGCTTCTCTAGCATTTGGCATGCACTGTCGGTGGCACTGAGTCACGTCATGCTAATGGTTGGAGAGCACCCTTGAGTTGTACTTGAACTGGGTAAGAAGATAAGACTGGGGCTAAAGAACACCCAGCCCTTAAAATGTAGATAATTGAAGCCAGAGTTCCTTTTCTGCTTGAATGACAGAACTTGAATTAGGCAAAAGGGTGAGATGAAAAGTGGCAAAAAAAAAAAAATCACTTTTGCCAAAATTACCTAGATATTTGAAACGAGGTTTAAGACAATTTTAAGGCTTGAATTATATCACTCTTTGGTTCATTTGAGAGTTTATTTTTTTCTCCCATTCACCGTGTTTCCATGAGTCCCTCCTAAGTTGTTCAGACAATGTGGAACTGCTAGAGACCCTACCCTTTAAATTGGATTTTATTAGGAATTATGTCAAAATAATAAGTCTTAGGCACATTTACTAAAGTAAATAGGTCATGTTGTGTAGATTAAAGTTCAGAATAAGACCAGAAAAAGAACGATTACCTTCTAATTGTATAAAGAAAAATAAATTTGGATCTCCTGGTAGAAACTTAACCTAGACTCTCTAGTACTTATACTAAATTAATTATACGATTTATATTTAGTATGTCTTCAAATTTACTTTTACCTCAATAACTCTATTGAATTGTTTTACTTCATTTAAACCCGGGTTCATGTTTGTGAAGTACCTGCCACACACTGGCAATGCTTGCGTTTCTCACAGTTTAGAGGTATCTCATAGAGACAAGTGTCGGGGAGATGGAGAAAACCAAAACAGCAGAAAGTATGATTGTAGGGCAGATAAGTCTTGCTCAGGAACCAGCTTGAGGCTGGAGAAATAAAACATGAGTAATTTCTAATAAAATAATATGAGTTTCAATATGTGCCACACCTATCCTAAAAGAGATCTAAAAGTTGTCAGATGCTTATGCAGATAAAGAATAAGATTGGATTTAACAGAAGTAAGGACAGCAGAGGCCATTTCATATAAGAAGTATGGAAAAATGAGGGCAAAAAGGTGCAGGTGGACAATAGCACAAAAACTAGCATACTCAGTGTATGTCTATAGCATGCAAATGATTTTTTTGTTTATGTATAAAACAGAGTTTTTACCTAGACTCACAAAATAGGGAACAGGTGATTTTTTTGGTCTACATAAATGTCCAGCAATACATTTCATCCTCTAGCCCCTGCCCACTAAATGCCACTTGCCACCCCAGATACTGTAGCCAAACCCAAACTGCCCCTGCAAATTTCCAATCTGTCCCTAGAGGTCAGTACGGCCCCCACTACAGAGTTGCAGAGTTGACAGACTGAACGCCCTTGAGCCTTCACCGCCCAAGCCTTGCAGGCGGGAGAACATGAAAAAGGCCAGGAGACATCTTGCCTCTCTCCAGCCACCTTTATTTGTATAACAATGTTCTTGCACTTGAGGAGAAAGGCCGAGTTCAATTTTACTATTATATAATTAATTATGTGCAGTATTATAATGAACGTGAAAACAAAAACGTTTCACCTGATAGCAGATGCATGGTTTGGGTATGTGAGAGGAGGGTATGTCCCCTGGCTTCCATTGTGTTTAAATTATCCAGTTGACAGAGGCCATTTGTGCTGTTTCTAACCTGCTGGGAAACTTCTATTTTTTTCCATCAATTATAGCCCAGATGAAAATCGGCTGTGACAACACTGTGGTGCGCATGGTCTCCAGTGGGAAACACATAAATCGTGTGACTTTTGAGTATCGTCAGCTGGAACCGTACGAATTGGAAAACCCAAATGGAAACAGCATCCAGGAATTCTGTTTGTCCAGTTTTTGAGTAACCAACCCAATGATTTACATGCTGCTAAGTGAGTTTTTAACGGCTGTTGTATATGGTTTTGATGCCCAGCTAGTTAAAAAGCTTTTCATTACCGGTCAGTATTTCCAGCCTCGAGCTCACATACACGCATTAATTTTTGTGCTTTGCTTCTTTTTTGTTTGTAATAGATAAGTGAACACATGGCAGAAAATAAGCCCCTATTTGGTAGAAAAAAAATTTTTAATGGAAATCTTTGTGCTGCTTTGGTGTATTACAAACCCGAAACTGGTAAGACAAGCGCAAAGCAATGTGCAATAAAAAATTGTATCTCAAGGAAAGAAAAATGGTGATACTTGTATCAGTTTTATAACAGAAAAAAGAGTCTCATATAGGGCAAAGTAGTTGCATCTGTTTATTATTCTGTTTACAAGAGGCAATAATTATAGCTATTATTTATTGATTTGTAACAACTTGTTTTTAACAAAACTTTGTAGCATGGAAAAAGTTTTCCATCCACAAATACATACATGAATAAATATATTTAGAAAGTTGGCACCTAGACGTTGTGCTTTATTTTCTTTCCTGAATGGTCCCCTCCCTTGTTACAATCAGAAAATAATATTCTCATGTGGTGTAGAACCAAATGCTAAAATAAATCATTTGGGATTTCTTAGGGGTAGTAGAACTCTGAATCCATTTTCCACCATCCTCTGAGAAAACTCAGAATACGTGTCTTTGTCACAACAGATGAACTTTTCAACAAGAACAGCAAGGACCTGTAAACTCTCACAGACATACTTTGCAGAAATCTGAGTCCTTTGATACTGAAGACAGTTTACTGTTGACTGAGCAAAAAAATGAGGCTCAGAGCAACACAGGAACTACTCCTAAGTGAACTCTTTATTTTGGATTAATGGATGGAAACTTTAAGCTATGCCATACTTAATGGCCTGATTATGGATCCTGAAACATATTTGTTTTAAAGTTCATTAGAATATACCAGAATCCCCATATACTGGACTTGTTCAAAATCTGAAAACCAGGAAAAATACTGATTGAAAGTGCTACAGGTACCTACGATTTAGCACAAATTTTGGCTTAGCAAATATTTTGGAATGAGTGACGGCTTTAGCAAATGAATGAATAAATGCCTGGATGGATGGATGGATGGATGACCATATAATTCTTGATTAGTTATATAAGATATTGAATTCCTCATTACATTGAAAATAAATTCTATAAAATTGAATCATTTTGTCTTTTTTCACAGTCCCTCTAGCAAATGAAGAATTGAGGCAGTTACATTTATCACCATCAGAAGTTTCTGGCTCTTAACCCTTGCGACTCCCTTATGCTGAGTAAAACATAATTTTCAACTGCATTTTACCATGCAAGTTAGAACCACCTGCTTTTATTCCTAGGGACATTTTGCAAGCTAATCAACCTCTCTACACTAAGATAGATGCAACTGTGCTCTCTAAGGTTCCCGTGGCCCTAACATTCTGTGGTCATTCATTTGTGACATATTTCACTTCAAAGCTTGTTAGTGTACTATAGTTTACGTTCTTTGAGAGGATGGTCACGCCAGTGAACTGTTCGTGTATTATTCTTGGAAGTTCATGACTTAGTCTTCATTCCAAAAGGATGGGGCACCTTTCTGGAAACAAAATGGCAGATGTGATCTCTGGGGGACAGTTACAGAGTGTATCTTCACTGGCACATCCACTGAGTGAGTAAAAGTTTATAGGAGACATTGGTCAAACTTGAATTCCTAAGAAAGACAGGATAGAATAGTGGTTAAGATCATCGACTCTGGAGCCAAATCTCTATGAATCCAGCTCTACTATTTACTTGAGCAAGTCACTTGTAACTCTCCATTACTCAGTTTTTAATCTGTAAAATTGGGGTTATTTATAGTATCTTTATAGAAGGGTAAAAGTACCTTTTTCATAAGATTTTTGTCCACATTAAATGGTTACATATATTTAAAGCTTAAGAACAGTGTCTTGCACGTGTTGGCTGTTGTTTTCATTATTATTCTGTTTCATTGCAGGATATTTGGGAGGAAGCTGGGGTCAGTTGGGGCTGTGGTCTGTGGCTGAGAAGCATAGCATTTGAGGGTAGATCATGTCAGGACTTCTCTGGGCCTCTCCTCACAGATCACCAGTGTCTGTAGGCTCTATGCTGCTCCAGGACCAATGCTGACCTTGGGCAAGAGGAATTTGAACAACTTTTGTCTGACGTGCTCGTTGCGAACAAGTCATCTCGTAAACAGTCTGTCTGGACTGCTGCCCTTGTGCTCTATCCTCCATCTCTATAATCTTCTCAGACCTTGGTTAATCCATCCCAGCTCTTGCCTGACCTACTCTTATCCCCAACTCCTACCTTCACGTAGGAATACTAATTGGGAGACTAGGGCTCTACTTACTACTTACTAGTAACTGATTTCCCAAATTCCTCTTGCCTCCATGCTTGAAATTCTGAGCATTTTTGCTCATAGGCTTTATGTCACTGACACCAACCCATCTTCTGGACACTTTGCTACCTCCTCTAAGCCTTCCTGTTCCACCACTGCCACTGTCTTCTATCCTGTCATCTGTGGAATACACTGGTCTGCCTATGATATTGGACTTTCTCCCGGTATCTAAAGCAGCGTGTCTTCTTTACCCAAACTGCTTCTTCGTTCTGTTGCTTCATTTAAGTGGGTAGGGTAGAAACACCATGTGTTTACCCAAATTCATTTCTTCTACCTCCCGAGCAAACACTAGACTACAATTTTTCAACCTCCCTTATGGTTAGGTTTGGTTATGTGACTGAATTCTGACTGAAGGAATGTGGGCAGAAGTGATGTCCACACTCATGGGATCCTCCATGCCTTCTCTCTCTTTCCTTGTCTACTGGCTAGACACAGAGGTTCTAACAAAGGATTCCAAGACCACACAGGAGGATAGAGCCATAGGATGCAAGGAGCCTGGACCCCTGAATGAACACGTGGAAGGCTGCCTGTGGACCAAGAATATCCACATTGCACTTTGTGTGAATGAAATACAATGTTTTATTTTTTAAGTCACTGATATATATAGCATTCAGTGTTGCCATACTTCATACAGTGGGCCTATCTAAATCCAATTCTCAGCTATTCTTGAGTTTTCCAGTCTGGTTTTGCTGCAACTATTGGAGAGGTCTGACTTGACTCTCTTCCAAAGAAAAAGACCTCAAATACACATCTTTGATCTCATGAACACCAAGCTTTAACTGATATAACCATATTCAACTTTTCTATGTTCCTTAAATAATTTTAGAACAGTGATTCTTAGATGCCTTTGAAAATATGACAGAAATTACAGATCATCTTCCAGAAAAAAATGCCCACATACAGAGAAATATCCCCCAAATACCTGAGAGTTCACAGATCTCTGAAATCCACCTAAGGATTTCAGGACCAGAACCCCTGCTCTTGGATTAAATAACAGATAAAAATCAGTCTTCCCAAACTAAGTTGCCCTCTCTTCAGTATTAGTTAAAACGATTCATTAATTTGGCTGCAAATTAAGTCCATAATAACAATTTAATCATTCTGCTTCTGTATTTAACTATTTAATTTTGCCTTTTACTAGATGAGGTCTTTTTTATCTGCTGTGGGGTTTTTCCTCAGGGAGGAAATACATTTGACTCAGGACAAATTTTTGTGACAATGATTTTTTCCAGGTCTCTCCCAACTTCAAACTTTCCTTTCTTGCTATTTTAATAGGGAGGCAACATTGCCAGAGTTTACCTGCAAATTAGAATCTTCATGAAAGAAAAATAAAGGTTTGATGGACAGGATTTACTTGTAGGCGATTTGTTTATGTGGTCCAACACAACCAACAGAGAGTTGTGGAAAGGAACTCGTATTATAGGGTAATCATATGAAATTCCATCTGAATACACTCTTCTCTGTACAGCGGAGTATTTCAGAAAAGAGGATCACCTTTGTATGCTCATACAAGCAAGGTGAATGGCTTCAGTTCTAATGGGTCATTTATAATGATTACCATCCATTTTTCTCTTTGCATTTAAAAGTTTTTCTTCATGTGTGAAGACAAACTTCCCCAAGGGAAAAGAAACAGATATGAGAGAGGAAATATGAGTGAGAGAAAGAAGACTTGATTAGAGGGTTTGAAAACATAATGAAAATCAAGGTCTCTAAATTGGACTCAGCTTTGCTCTTGGTAACAACAGCGTGCTCAATCCCTTAGCAGCTGAAAAGCTGGAAACAGGGGAAAGACTTAATGGCAACGCTAAGACATAAAGTTGGGTGAGCTAAGACATAACCATGGTCTCTGTAGCTAGAAGGATTACCAGCTATAGGAGATTCTTAGTAAGTAAATGGACTCCCCTTCCCAGGTTTCTAAAGTACAAGAAAATGTGTCCTCTGCTATTAATGGTTCAGATGTAATCAAGCCAGCCAAATGCACAGGCATAGTCGGTGGCTACCCATGGGTGTGGCTTGAGAGACAGCAAGAGGACCACTTCATTGAAAATATTGCCCTACACTGAAGTTCCCACCATTACAACCCGTTTCTTTTGTTCTTTAAAATGTATATTTAATTAAGCAACTAATTCATTAGTACTTTATTGTTTTAAAGATTCAAACCATACAGAAGTAACTAGTTAATTAGCCATTAACTTGGCCGTATAAGGTATTGCTAATCATTATGACCTGGCATAGAATTGGCAGGT